>BPLR01014057.1:0-44868 GCA_021605095.1 Caerostris extrusa
AATTTAATAATTTAATCTCAATTTAAACATTTAATAATTTATTATAATTGAAGAGCAAATAACATACTTATTAATATTTGTGCACGCGGGCATATAACCCTGATACGGCAGCGAAAAAAAACCCAAATATAAATATTAACGAAATATCAAATTTAAAATAACAATACTGATACAGTGACAAATTAGCTTTAAAAATGAAGGTTAATATTATAATGGCTTTTGTGTCGCGCGGTTGCCAACATAGGAAAAATTATCCGGGCTCTGTAGTTATTATAATGCCAGTTTATATCCATTTTACAGCCCGTGTGGACTACAAGGTATCGTTCTTTTAAACACACACACAAAAGCTAGCTAAATAAATAAAAGCACAGTAAATTTAGTGAAAGAGAGAAAGAAAAAAAATTAAAAAATAATTAAAATAAGAATAATCAAATTATTTAATAAGGACATCAAAACAGGTTTATTATTTTGACACATTAATTTAAATACTTGAATTCTTATCTTATAAGCATTATAGAGTGATCAAGCATACAGCATACAAGAGAATTACTCTTAATAATTACTCTCTCTCAATAAATCTCATGGACAATTGAAAACTACATCAATCTTAAACAAATAATGGAGAGTCTCTCAGGAAAGGAGGAAGAAAGCATTCAGTTCTAGTAATAGTTCTACAAAATTTCATATATATATATTTATGTTTTCACTGCATAAAGGTAATTCTCACATTGCATATTTCTCAGTGATTTTATGTCAGTTATGACTGATTGTTAACGTACTCATATTTTGCTTTCTACTAATTATTTACAGCACTGATCTTATTTGTAGCAAAAGTATGAAAAAAGAATTAATAACTTTTTCCAAATAAAATCTAAGTTGGTGAATAACTATAATATGTTGATAGATATATTGAAATTTTCAAATATTCCATTATCTGTTGATCTTCATTGATGTTCTTGCAATTCACTTAATAGCTGTTACTAATGGATTGGTTTATGAATATTATTGAACTTTGGTTTTTTTAGATTAAATATTAGTGTAATCAAGTTTCTTTCATAATTCATTTGGCAGCCAGATTATAGGTTTTTTAAAATGATAAATTAGAATTCATGAATGCATTTATTATTATTTTCTTTTTTATCCATTTCATCTATTTTTTAGAATTTTATTGACAATTTAGTAAATTTCGGTTTTTCAAGATAAACGCTTTCTCCAATATGGTTTAGAAAAACGATAATCGATATTCCATTAGAATGATAACTTTTTTAAATAGAACTCAATGTAACCTGTTACTCCAGCGCAGTTGCAAAGAGCGCTCCCCTGTTGCGTCCAGGAAAAATGGTCGTGGACCTCCCAGAGACTCTCACCCGAGGAAGTGCAGCGCAACCGGTGCTGCCGCTGTAGTTTAGTTGCCATACTATCACGCGCTACTGCTGAAACGTTTGGTTTTACAGTCTCTCATCCCGAAGTACATTTTAACTCATCGTAGACCTACAGATGTGGTTTCAAGACAGTCTACAGTCTGTGACTTTTAAAAATTAAACACAAGACTCCATCCGGAGTTAGCATGTTCTGCTCATCCGCGCAAACCTAAGTATCAGGATTTCGGTTAGAAGAGGAATCCTTCCACACAAATCTGGAATTTGTCTTGCCTTTAAATGTTGAAGCTATTGTCTGTGTTAATTGTGAAATAAATGCTGTGGAGATAATGTGAAATATAGCTGAGTTCTGAAGCCTGTATCTCAGCTCAAGCCACCCACACCCAATTAAAATCAGCTGCTATCCAGCAACATTACAATCAGCACTCAACGTAGGGTCACCCATACTAGCACACTACAATAATAGATTCTGCTTCTCTTTTTCAACAATATGGTTTCCACAAATTGTTTTTATTCTGTAATGCTCAACAAATTGAAAAAAAATGATATTCAACTTTAAATACACACGTTAGTCTAAGAAGAGAAAAATGAAAATATTGCAACACAAAGTTGGAAAAAGGAGAAGTTAGTAAAAATGGCATTGCGAATAAACAAGAGCGGAACATCTCCGGCATATTCAAAGGAATTAAAAGCTTTAATACTTTATAGAGAACAGTCCATAAGGTAGAAGTAAAATAAGAAATATATAAAATATGATTTTTAGCTCTTCGTGAAACCACTACCATTATAAATGGTCTTCATAAAACCCAGAAAATTATATGCATTCATAGATCTTTGAAAAGAATTCTTTAATTGCTACCGGAGGGAAATCACTTTTTCTCGTTGGCTGGATTTTCGTTTTCTCATTAAATTGGGTTCAGTAACTTTAAACAATGTAAACATCATCAAAATTACTTGCTTTAGATGATGAAACCTTATTTGTAGCTCACCCATATTTCTTTTAATTTTGTTCAGATGGTTAACAAAAAGAACAATAAACTTTGTAGCAAGAGATTTCTATTCAAAATTTTTCATGTTGATACGATTTATTTCCACCTGTCTGTGAATAAGTACTTTGATGCAATCTAATAACCTGCGTAATTTTCTGTGAAAATAAATATTTAAATATTAATTCCTTTAAACTACTAAAAATTTTTCAATAACATAAAACAAGAGTTACTGAAAATGTAATATTAGTTCGTAATAAATTGTGTTTTTTTTTTTCCTTATAAAAACTGATTATTTAAATTGTTTTAATACCCAAAATCTCTTTTTAAAAATGAACTATTAGCAATTTTAATATAATGCTGAAAGATTTGGCGATTTTTGGCAATTTTTGGAAATTGCTCTCGAATGAAAATAGACTCGTCTTTTGAATATCTAACGAAAAATATTCATTTTCATATTCAACACTATGTGATAATTGATATGATTTCTTAGCAAAGTAGTCAACAAATTACTAGCATGCCACATTGATTGGAAGATAATATCTAAACACAAAAGAAAGCAACACTAAAATATAACATATAAAATAGTTAACAAAAATTATTGACAAGTATGGTCTGTACCTAAAAAATATTAAATAGAAAACACTGACGGATTTCTTTATAATATTTCTTTAATATATATATCTATATATATATATATATATTAACCGTGGGCATTAACTATTTTTGGATATGCCTGAGAATATTTGTAACACACTAATGTCACATTATACAATGATTCCATATTTTTGGAGATTGTTCTTAATGTTTGGATGTTATTGAATGTTGATGTTGTATGTTAAGCTTAAATATATATATATATATATATATATATGTAGCGCAGAATTTATAAGTAATAAAGCGGAAGAAAAAAATGACTTTGATATCTAGGTTTAAAATATTAGAAATACATTTTATTGTATTTTGTTTTTGTAATATATTTTCTCATACTCTATAAGTCAGAGTTAAAATACTATAACATATATGATAAATAATTTAATAATTTAGAATTTTTAATTTCAATAAATGAAATTAAAATTTTCTTATATTTAATACACTCATTCGTGCTTATCTTTTGATTCATTCATTAAATTAATTATGTGAATAATTTGGTCATGAACCTAAATTGGTGCTTATTACAATAATAATAAAACAATCAGTTGTTTTTAAAAACAGTTTTTAATATTCTTGGAAAGCTCAAATTCATGATGTTAATTTATAATTTGAAGCATCCCTACTTACTTTTAGAACAGTGACATTAATTTTATCGTCAGTAATTTTATTTTATGTTAACAATTATTTTTACTTTTTTGTTTGATTAACTCTAAAAGCGTGTTAATTTTGTTTTTAGTGTTTTTAAACTATAATATTTAAATGAGGTCCTGGTAAGGAGGACTGGAACTATAGTTCTTACAATAATTTAATTGTAAGTAAAACAAAAGGCTAAATGAGAGTATGTCGAGGCAAACGGGATTCTAACAGGGAAATCTCCTGATCCGTAGTTAGGCGTTATCCGTTGTGCCACTGTCCCACGTCGGTTTGAATGCCTTAGGTACTTTCATTCTACATGGATTAAATTGCTCTTCACAAGTTAAAATAAAATCACTAATCCTAAGGCGATCTAATCATGAGGAGATAATAAACTTATCAAAATATTTTAGTGTCGTCGGTCCTTGATAAGTCTACAAAGTTTAAATTAAATCTGATCGCTTAAATAGGGCAAAAATAGAGCCCAAGAGTCAGTTACAAACAAACATACAGGTGAAACTAATAAAAAACGTATTAAATGCACTGTAAAATGTAAATGTAGATTAACCTGCAAGAAAAATTCTTATTATAATTAAAACAATTTAAATAGATGCACAGTGCTTCTTTCTGACGAATGTAGCTAAAATCATTTTCACTCATTGTTTAAATATTTTCATGTTCATAAATATGAACGTCACATATTGAACTATTTACTAATAAAAGGTATGAATAATAAGCAATTTGTCTTCTGTGTTTCATTATTTTATCTGTTTGTATTAAAGAACATTTTATTGGAGTTATTTGTAAACTATTTTATTGTTAAAGTGAAATATAGAGCATTTTAAGTTTGGCTTGAGAACCAATGACTATAACCAAATCTCCTGAAAATACTACAGTAATTCAACATGCTGTAATAACGCTGAAAAAAATATATAAAAATAAAATAGTTGAATTTTTTAAAAACAAAAATATTTAAAGAGAGATTTTTTTTTATTATAATGTTCAAGCAAAATTCACATTTCAATTTAAAGCTTTTTCTTTATTTTGAAAATTGCACATAGCATAAATTACTGCTCATTAGATTTAAGAATTCATTAAATTATTTTACAACAGAAAGTTAATAATAACAAGAAGTATTATAAGAGTAATTATTTGTTTATTTTATCTATTATTCAAAAAGGACCTTTTATAATTTATATGAAGATTGTATTTGAGGAATTTAGTTGGAATATTTTGATCAAAATAAATCTAGTGTAAAAGCATTTTTTATATAGAGTTAATGGTTGTAAAATTTGTATTTTTCTAAATAAACTAATAAAAATATTTAACAATCCCCTCCCTCTCCATCCCAAATAAAATAAATAAATAAAAAAAAATCAACAACAAAAGAAAAGAAAGCATATTGCCTTATTTCATTTTCTTACATAGTTTTTTTTTAATGTAGAGTGATGAAAGTTTAGGAAAAAACAAGTTAAAAATTAAAAATTCAGCAAACATTTAAAAAAAACTATATGGAATGTTGCCAACTATTTTTAAAAATATTCCTTTTATTTTTTTATTCAATTTCATAAATATAATATCTTAAATGGAGCATATTAGTCTTGTGGGTTTAAAAATTTTATATATGGTATCAAAATATTTATGTTTCATATTATTTTTCTTTAAATATGATAAATTTTACACTAAATCTATTTTTATTCAGCTAAAATTATAAATTATTTTCATGATTTCTATACCAGTGTACCAATTGTTTTTTTTTAAAAGGCTTCAAATTCTTATTAAACTTTGTTTAAGATATTTTAAATAATATTTTTTGATAATATTTATAAAAGTTAAGATTGTTTACGTAATCCAAGTTCTATTTTTTGCAGATTATAATGTGAAATCAATAAGCAATGAATGTAATAATATAGTAAACAGGGATTTACACAGAATTTTTAAAAGGGACGTTTTAGAATATTTTATAATATTCCAGTTATTACGGTTTTGATTTCAAAAGTTGTTTTAGAGGAAACGATTTCATTTGCCTTAATTAAAACAAATTAAATTTCATCTGAATAAATGTAAGAGATTTTTAAAGTTTTAAATCTTTTTTTTTTCAAATAAATGTGAGATATATATATTTTATTAATATATTTTTAGTCTCTCTCAGTAAAGAATCGTTGTTATAAAATTACTTAATATAATTGTTTTTGTACTGCAGTTTTATAAACACTTCAAATGAAACATTTATTTTAAAATATAAACACTTATAAAAGTAAAACATTTATATGTAAATGAATACTAAAAGAAGGAAAAATATCTTATTTTTTATGAAAATTAAGATGATCGAGAAAACCGTTTGACAGAAGTTTTTTTTTTTCATATAATGATCAGTTTTCTGATTAAATATAAAAAATTAACAATTTGGAAACTAAATTATATTTGTAAGTTTCTTGAAATATAAATATATTTCTCTTGTATTTAAAATATATATTATATGAAGTTCTAAAATAATAATCCAAATTAGAATCCTTAAGCGAAAACAAAAATGTGACACATAAAAAAAACGTATAGAGCATAATGATACATTTACTACTGTGTCTGAAAATATATTATTAATTAATTAATAATAATAAATTTATTGAAAATAAATTTATGACACACTCATCACTAATAATTTATAGAAAATTATGTATCATTGAGAATAGAAAATGCAATATGCGGTATTTTATAAATTTAACATCATTAGCACTAATTTAAAAAAACATTATGGCTACTTATAAATAATAACATTTATTATACACAGATTATAAAATGATAGTCAAATAATTTTATGTCTGGACCATTTACATTTGCAATTTAATGCGATAATTTATTTAAATTTGATATATTAATACGTCTTTACTTCAGATTGATTAAGCATTCTCTATTTGTTGGTAAATGTCCATCGTGAAATTAGTAACTGATTTTAACGCTAATTGATAAATTTGCCTACGTACTTAAATTATAATGTACATCATACAAATGGTATAATTTTCAACCTTCAATTTAAATTAATTATGATATTTATTTCAAATTATAAATACGGAGGAGAACATTCCAGAATAAATAATTGCATTAGTAGATATCTATATCTAAATTAAACATATACGATAAAACATATTAAAGTATCAGTAAATATTAGTACAAACATAAAAAGCATTTGATGTTTACAAAAATTATTTTCGTTTTTTGAAACATGCTAAAAGCACTAAAGAAGATGTTAAGAAGCAAACTTAAATGAAAAAAAAAGTTAAGAATCCCTAAATGTCATGCCTTCCAAATTTTTGCTTTTATAAATAAATAATTTATTTTATAAGATAAATAAGACACATCTATTACCAGCAATTCGGATTTAAGATAATAAATTATTGTAAAAAAATAAATAAATAATTATTGTTATTTATTACATAAATATTTTTAATTAACTAAATTGAATTTTAAAATTCTAAATTTTTTAAAAAATAATTTCTTTTTTTTACATTGAGTACTAACACATATTTATTCTCTTCAATATAAAAAATGGAAAGAATGTGTTATGATAACGTTTTCAATATAAACAAAAAGTGTTCAATATAAATATGGACAAAATGTTCTACAAATGGTGATATCCTAAGTAATTCTTACGTAAGTAATTTACCATAAACGTAATAAAGTAATTTACCTCATAAAGTCGTAATTCGTAAGTAATTTGCCTACATAAATTTGCAATCTCTTCCTGAATGAATTCCTGGATATTTATCGTATATTCTATTATTCACTTTATGATATGCATTTTTGGTGTCGATCAATTTTCTTTCAAATTTTGAAATAAATCCATAATAAATTTATCCATATAAATATATTTTTTAAATCAATCCAATATAAAAGCATTACTACAAACATAAACGCATTTGACATTTACAATAATTATTTTCTTTTTATCACTTTCTAAAAAAGTACTGAAAAAAAGGTTTTAAAAAAGCAAAATGAAGATGAAAAGAAGTTAAGAAGCACTGGACGCCAAGCCTTTCAAATTAATTCTTTGCTTTTGAAAATAAATAATTTATTTCATAAGACACACTTATTACCAACTATTCGATTTCCGAGAGTAACTTATTGTAACATCAATAAATATTTATTACTGTACATTAAATAAATATTTTTAATTAACTAAATTGAATTTAAAATTTAAGTTATTTTAAATAATTATTTTTTACATTGAGTAGCAACAAATATGTATGCTTTTCCTATACAAATACGAACTATGGTCTATAAATGATGATATCCTATGTAATTCATAATATTTACCTACATAACTTTTGAACCCTTTCCTGAATGAATTCGTGGGTGTTTATCGCATATTCAATTATTTGTTCTTTGTGATATAAACATATTTCTGTATCGATCTATTTCCTTTAAAATGGGTGCGCAGAAGATCTACTTCCCCCGTGGTGCACCTGGTAACACTTTTTAGTGGCTAAAGGATCTGCAACTTGGCAATATTATTAGATTTAGGAACTCTGTTTCAGCATGTTTGTTGTATTATTTTTGTTGTTGTTGTATGTTGTATGTTTTTATTCGTTGCTCTTTTTCTGCTGTAACTGTTCATAATCTGCCATTGGAAATAAAAAAAAAAATTCCTTTAAAATTGTGGTACAATATCAATTCATCAAAATTACTAAAGAAAATGTGCTTTTATCCTTTTTTTTTACAGTATATCACAAAAATTATCATGTAGAAGTTTCTTTTTTACAATTTATTACAAAAAATTATTAAAATAATTAATGAAACTTTATTTGTTTAAATAATTTAGCTGCTTCAATAATTTTCTCTATTTCATGGCACAATTTTATTGGTTAACCTCCCGATCTAGATTTTATTGCTCGTATTACTATGATTTTAATATTTTTTAATGAAAAAGTTGTATAACTCATATTCATTCTTTGAGAAGTTTTTTTTTTAATATAAGGCAATCAACAATAAATTTACGAATTTATAATGAAACAATCTACTACTGGAGTTTTTAATTATATAAATAAATACTACTTAAAATGTTTAATATTTGAAACTGATGGTATTGCGTAATAACGTTGCTGAATACGATAAGTCGTATTTAAAAAAAAAAAAAAATTAATGAAATCGAAAATTAATTTAAAGAATATAAATTTGATATGAACCTAAAATATTATATAATATTTGAAATAAACTAAAGATTTTATCTTGTTGAAATCAAGTAATTTTTAATTACTTCTGTATATTTTCCTTAGAATTATAATGTGTGTCACACACATGAGAAAAACTTTATGTGTCCTTTATACATGTTTAAATTTATAATGCAGTTTTAGAAAGATAGGTCATAAAAATTACAAACCAAAAGTTTAAATAACATTTATTTTATATATATTTATGATACATTATTTAAAAATTAAAATGTAGATTTGTTATAATATTTGATTTATTGAAAAATATTCATGTTTGTTATATCTGCCTTGTCCATATCAGACAATTTTTTCAGCAGATTTTTTACACTAATTATCCCGCTGACAAGGAAGCTAAATCAGCAATTTTTTAAGTTAAAAAAAAAGAAGATTTCAAAATGAAAACCTTTAGTAACACTTCATTGTATTTGATTGCTTGTTTAAAATATTTTTAGGATGTTACTTATTCATAAAAAATGCCTCCTTTTTTATTTTTACAACGTTACTGAATTTATAATGAACTACATTCTGAGTTTAACTTTTTTCATTTTAAATTCGATTTTTATATTAAAAAATACAAAAATTTTTAGAAAGGCTTTTGAAACTCAGAAATTTTTAAAAATGCAAGTTAGGGCTGATAAAATTTCTAGATCATTATATAAAATATGAAATCATTTTTATCTTTTTTTCTTGTCATTTATTAGAAATTTTTTCTTTTGATTAATATTAGGATTAATTTAAATCTCATTTTTACTCGATGTAGCAGGCTTATTTTTTTTTTTTCCATATGCACATTTTTGCAGATGAATAATACTTGAACACATAAGTTTGAAATTACAGAAAATGAAAATTATGTACCCTCATTATTATAAAAATGTAAAAATGATTTTTATAATTGAGAAAAATTTTTAAAAAAAATATATAAAATTACACTGATTTTAAAAATTAAGAAATATTATTTAATATACACTCAAAGAGCCAAAACATTATGACCACCTGTCAATAACGAGTTGGCCCACCTTTAGCGCGCAACACAGCTTCAACCCACCATGGCAGGGATTAATACCACCACTTAATACCAGTTATACCATTTCCACCTGATCACGAGCCTTCCACGTCATCCAGGCGAGTTCATTGCAAAAAATGTAGGGGTGGTCATAATGTTTTGGCTCCTGAGTGTATGTCAATTTTCTCAAATAATACTGAAAAAAAAATGCCTTAATATTGTCGAATGAATGAACATATGGGGTTGAGCATATAGAGCAATTGGAGCGCCATGCAATTTTCGAGGTTTGTTTGCTGACTAACCTTGCAATTTTTTTTATTTTTGGCAGCATTCATTGAAATTCATAAGCAAGTAGATAAAATGAACAATCTCCAACATATAGACTCTGGAATGATATTACAATTCATGGGAAGCTATGAAGCAAGATCTACTTAAGCAAAGATTGTTAGAGACCTAAATGTAAAGCCCAGCATCGTATCCATCTAATATAAGCAGTCGATAGGCAGAGAAGGCTTGATGATCATGGGCAATTGATTTAAATCTTTGATTGTAGGCCTCATACAAGAGCCACAATGAAGATTGGCATTTGTCCATTACTACAAATGCCAATCTTCATTGTGTGTGCTGAGTAACCAGGAGTGTGTATTAGCTTCTGCCTCTCTGGAACTTCAAACAATCATTCTAACCCAAATTTCAGGACTTATTGTTCCAAAACGCTACACGACAGAGGGCCGTTTGCATTCATCTCACGCATTAGAGAGCCTGCTTTATACGATGCGAGAGAGCATCGACTTTGGACTAAATAAATGTCAATAGGCGGTTCAGTATAAGTGCAGTTTGAGCTAAATCACTGCTAACCAAGTACGTTCATCTGCAGAAAACTTCACAACCATAACCTATCTTTCAGCAATGGAGATTGATATTTTGAGCAAGCATAATGTTGGCCGTTATGTATTTGTAAGAATCTGTGGGCCTGCTGTGAAGAAGAGAATCATGAAAAAAATGAGATTTCCAAAGATTTCATAAATTCAGGACCAACCATTCCTGAAAATACGGATATAGTGCTTAAACATTTCATAAGCACTATATGCGTATTTTCAGGAATGTAGTTAGCCGTGGTTTCAATTTAATGTACGATCGTTTACATCTACTTAAAGCTCCTCTTAAGAATTAAGACATTCACCAGATGGATTGACTAGCTAGATCTCCAGATATGTATATACTACATTCTATGCATCACATCTGGCTGGGACGCTTTAGGAAGGACAATTGCAACTTGTCTTTCTCTGACAACTTTTCAGGTACTGAAACATCACTGCTGGAGGAGCAAAGCAGACTGCTCCAAGGCCAGACAAACCGCTTGATTACCTGCATGTACTAACATTTTTTACAATAAAATCTAAAAATTTGAAAATATCTTACATTTTTCTCTTTATCATTGTAAAGTTTTTTCTTATAAAAAAAAACAAATACAAATATTGATAAAAGGCATTCGCATAGGTACACACAAATGGTTTAAAATATTATATTTTTGTAATTTAATCAAACTCAAATACTTGTAATTCTCGGAAAATGTTATTTCACCACAAATAATTTTAATATTAATAAAAAACGGAGAAAATGTAAATATTATAAATTTAATATCATTAGAATAAAATTTGAAATAGATCATGAATTATAATAGTCAAAACTGATAATTAAAATACTTAATTTGTTTAAAGAAAGATTAACTATAAAATAGTTATGAAATGAGCTTTAAGTAACTTATATAATTTGAATATGCTCTAAGTTTTATCTATATCTCTTTGTTATTCAATGTTAAATTAATTTAATTTAATTTATCATTACATAACCATATTTTGATTACAATTTCTCCATTTATTAACAAATTGTACATTTTGAAATAATAACTTATGCTAATATTAATGTTTAGATTGTTTAAATATGTAATTGAAATACAAGGGGATATTATAGAATTATCAAGTTTAATTTGAAAGTAAACTGAAATATTTAATTGAAGGATTAATGTAGAATAAATTATATGTTTGATATTCATATTTCATAAATATTTATAAATCTCAATTAAATTACCTTGACACATATTAAAGCTCCTATTAAGATACTACATGATACTACTAGGGACTGTCTGCAATTACTTTTATTTTTAAATTGATAAAATAAATTAACGATCAACAATGTCTTATATAATTGTGCTTCGTCTTGGATCGGTAAATATACATGTAATCCGATGTTAGTTTTTCTTGTTATCTAAGCTAACTGCTAATAAACTATGTGCTTTAATAATTTATTATTTACAAATATTTTCCTACTTTATAAATTTAAATTTAAAATTAAAAAACAGCTTATTATTTTTTTTTTTGATAACTGCAGTAAAAAAATATATATTTGTGTTCTACTATACAAACTCATGAAAGCCCCACACTCATCATCATCATCAATTGTTCAACTACCCCATGGTGGGCCGAGGCAGACTGGCTGCTGGTAGATTCTGAGACAGAATATGCTTTCTTTATACGGGGTAGAGTAGTCATCCCTATGTCCAATACTCTACAGTCATATTACAGAATACAGTTTAAAGTGGATTCTGAACCACTACAAGCATCCATGGCACTGCTGGGGCTCCGAATGAATTATGTGGCACTGAGCGCTAGGCCAAAAACCGTAAAAACTACAATACTCAATTATATACTTAGTTATATTTGACTTCTAAATTTTGTGCAAACACGATATATGTTAAATTAATACAACACAAAAAGAAAATTATATTTAATACTTGTTGTGTCCCTCATAGTAGGAGTGGATGTAGCTTATGTTCTGATGGAACACACGTAGTTAGAAGTCTGACTTCTGTTCCGTGGTGCTCTTACAGTCATTGGAGACCGGGACCTACGGCTTAAAGTGGATTCGAACCCCTACAAACATCCATGCCCCACCGTGACTCGAACCCTGTGGCACCGAGGGACAGAGCGCTAGACACTCGGCCATTCAGGCCCATTCTGTTTAATTTTCTTTTCATATTGATTGTATACAACAGAAATATACATATATAAAAGAGAGAGAGAGAGAGAAAATAAAAAATAACACACAATTTATAATTATTCATTTACTTTATACTTACCTTTCTACAATGTGAATGCTTTGAAAAGAAATAAAACAAATTGATACACTTCTTTCTTTATTAAAAAAATACTCAGATTTTTTATTCACATTTACATATCACGATTTATTAGTTCCAACCAATAATCTTGCCTGGCAATAAAGTAACAAAAAGTAGCTTTATGAAAAAAAAAAATCAGGAACTGAACATATTTCGTTTCATTTCACCTGCATTTGCTTGCTTGTTTGAGATATTTTTAAATTTTTCGATTTTCTTTACATATTTATAAGTGATTGCTTTTAGAAAAAAAGAAATATGAGTTCTTCATTTATTTTATATCGTTGTTGAAGTATACATGCTTTGCTCTTTGTGAGATTTATTTACCTTTTGCATGTTACTTTCTGATTTAAAAATTGTGTAACATTTTATGAAAAAAAAAAAAACGTAGTCTGACGTTCAGAAGTTTTTATAAATGATGACAGAGGTATTTCTTGCTTTTGCATTAAATGAAAGATGAAATCATTTTATTTTCCGTATCATTTATTAAACACCGTTTCTTTTTGTTTAATAATACTGTGATTTCTTTATAAAACATTGTCTTCGTTATTATCTTTTTATAGAAAATATTAAAATATTATCGGAATTTCAGAAGATACAAACTTTCAAAATTTATGTAAAATCTGCCCTTGAAAATAGTTGAATTTTGTTATATGAAGGATTTTATGTTGATAAAATTGTACATAAATGTTATTGCTGAATATATAAATGTATGAAATTTTTAGATGCGTTTTTAGAAAACAAATAGATAGATAGCACATTAGCCGAATGCAACAATAATGATAAAAAAATGAATATTTTTATTACTGATGAAAAATTCATGTAGGAAATCATTTAACCGGTATAGCATTTTATTTGACTTTTAAAATAATTTCTTTTACCTTCCTGTAGGCTGTTAAGGAATTACAAAATACATTAACTGCAAAAATTAAATTATAATTTAGTAAAATGCAGATTATTACATTATTATTGAAAAGTATACATGTTCAATAACAATGTAATAAAATGTGTTGATAAAAATGTGTTGATATTTCAGAAAAAGAACAAATAGGATCCTTTAAAATACTAAAATATTTTAATGCAAATTAGACGACATAATTCAGTACATAGAAATAATTTATTTAATGCTATACATTTATTCAACTTTTAAACAGATGCTTGATAACTACTACTACTACTACAGCACACCACAATACTATGCCTAGAGCAGAGTTGCCCCTATACAGTTTGGGAGTGATGTGGGTAAGAAGTTTTGCTGGACACTGTGATGTTCTATAGTCATATGAGACAGGGACTTATGACTTAATGTGTGTTGTGAATCATTATAAACATCCTTGAAACCGCCGGGAATCAAACTCGAAACCTGAGGCACCGAGAGCCAGACACTCGGCCATTCAGGACCCAGATGTTGATAACTACTACCTACTAGTACACCACACCACATCACTGTGCCTAGAGCTGAATTTTTACAGTTTGGGAATGATGGGTTGGACGCACGATGGAGGCGGAAAAAGTTTTATAATTCCCTTTTGAGGTACAAAAGCTGAACAATGGGAAAATTCATACAAGAACAGAGCTAAATATCAAAAAAAAAAAAAAAATTGAAGAAGGATGAAATATGAAATGCGAAAATATAAAAACCAGATATTACAGAAGGAGAAAAAAAAAATGAGAAGCAATATAATACAATAAACACTACATAGATTATACAAATCAGAGAGCTGGAGGAATATTCATCAAAGCAATTATAATAGAATTTAGAAAATCTTAATAGCTAATAAATAAATAGACGGTAGTTGCACCAAATTATGGACAAGGGTAATAAAAAAGGTAGGGAGAAATTACATAAGAGATAAATAAGCTAGGAGTATAACTAGAAAAATGGTGTTTACATAAAAATTTTTGATTGTGCAATTTGGAGTCTAAATGAAAAAGAAAAACGAATTTTTTTCAATTTTTATTTAGAAATACGCTCATGCACCCACTTAAATTATATACATTATTACAAAATTTATTGATTCATAAATTGTTTTGAAATACAAATTACTTAAATATGCAAACATAATACGGTTATGTTACCTTAAATATATACACACAAGCAAAGATTATTTTAACCTTACATAATACACAATCATGAAATGAATTACCTTAAATATTCTAACACAGTATATACATCATTACTTTAAAAAGTAAAATTACTTTAATTATACACTCAAATTATAAACACACTTAAATCTTTGTAAGAACAAAATTATAAACACATGATGATTAAACACATTTTAATTGTTTTATAAAGCAGGATTGTTTATAAATACATTCACACTCGCACAGATTAAAAGAATATATAGGAAAATATATAAAAAAAATAGTATTAAAAATTGTTTAAAGATTTGTGTACTAAATATTTTTTGACACTTAGTCCGGGATAAGTAAGATTTGATTTTCACAAATAAAGTTTATCAAAAAAATCATTTATGATGTTAATCTTCCATTGAGTAGTTTCGGAAGGTTTCTCCATATGCCATGATGAAGTGGGCAGGAGAGATGTTTGATAACAGTAATAGATGCAGATAATTTTTAATTTTCATTTTTCATAAATGTTTATATCTATTAAATATGACATATACCAGTGGTGGCCAACTACACTATTTTTGGAAGTCGCATTACATCTCCACCTATTTAGCTGTTACACCATTGGAAACAGCATTACACCTATTTATTCATTTGAGAAATAAGAATTATTTTTATTGATCCTCATTAAACTAAGCTTGTGCGAATTAATCTAAAAAAATGTCATCCAAACTCTCATCAACTGACTATTATAAACAACTTTTACAAAACACTCATATACAAATATAATTTTTACAGATTTTCTTCATAAAGTTATTGAAAATATAAAACAAATATTTTTTAGAAAACTTTTTATTTTTATGCATTTATATAATTTTACTAAAAAAAATCAAATATATATTTGGACCTTGATCAGTTTTAGTTTGCTGTATTTCATAAATATATTTATTCAAAGCCGCACTACAGCTATCCCTGTTCCATAAGTATGTGCTATTAAAACGATGAAAAACTATGTAAAATTCCCTTCAATTTATTTTCTATGCCGGAATAAATATCCTATGAAGAATCTTGTTCATATATTCGTTCAAAAAAGGTATTTAAGCGGAAATAGTCTATATGAAAATAATACGTACTTTAAAAATAATGCGCAAAATAAAAATGATTTAATAAAAATAGATAAAAAATATAGGTACTTGTTACTATTTATTATTTTTTTTAATTTGTTGCTAATTCTAAAATTTCAAATTTCATTTTTTATTTTTTTTCTTGCATATCACCGTCACAATGAAGCTATTTATATTTATATCTTTTAGTAAACTGGTATATGATTGAGATTTTGTTCATCAATAAGGATATGATCAATTTACAGCAATTAATAACCCATCTGGATAGTGTTCTGGGTCATTGAAATTAACTTTAATTTGCCTGAGTTATCCAATTTGATTTTAACATTCAAATGTCATTGAACGCCAATTTTCAATATTGGAATGTTGTTCCAACTGGGCCTGAATGGCCGGAGTGGTAGCACTCTGGTGCTCGGTACCACAGGTTTCGGCTTCGAGTCCCGCGGTGTCATGGGTGTTTGTAGTGGTTCGGAATCCACTTTAAGTCGTAGGTCCCGCTCCTAATAGGATCGTAGAGCATTGCGGGGGCGTTGTTATGCCGCGTCCGTGGCTTATCTTCAAGTTACACGCGCCCCCTAGGTAATGCAAAGTGAGTAACATCTGTGTAGTGCTTGCCTTAAGGCGACCAAGCTGTCTAAGTGTTTGCAAGTTGCATTAGAACAAAAAAATTGTTGTTCCAACTATCAGTTTATTGTTATTGCTTAAAACTAAATCTTCAAAGACATTAAAGTTGTGGTCCTGTTCTTTAGTTTTATGTTATTGTTAATTATTTTTTAATGTTATTAATTTTTAATTGTTATTTAACTTTTAATTTTTAATTGTTAATGTGATTAATTTTTAATTGTTATTTAATTGTTAATGTTATTAATTGTTAATTCTTTAAAAAGTACATCTATTTTCGATTTTATTTCAAAGTAATTAGATGGAAATTCTGGTATTTATATATGTAGTTGAAGAAGTGGAGCCTGCATTATCTCTACTGTTTGACTCTGCTTCTCCACTGTTAAACAATTTAATACTTTATGGTATTTCCTGTCTGCTGCTTCTTATTGAAGACGTTTTCGTTTTTGCTTACACATGTGGATAAGATTTGTGAGGGTTATTTACTAATTTTAAAAGATGAGTAAAATAAATTGAAACCAAAAGTTCTAAAGAAAATAATTTAAAAATACTACGGTTTTTGTATAATTAACAGATTAAAAGAAATAATTACAAATTCAAAACAAAAGAAAAAAACTGACATGTATCAATTCGAAGTCTGAGAAGATACTGAACACATACTCAGTACAGATTAGAGCCTCATATGGATGTGGTCTTGATTCAGTGAACTTTGTTGTTAAGGCAGAAACAGAATTGTTTCTTTAAATGGTAATTCGAAACAATTAGCTGTCATATTTATTTAAAACTGCACAGACAGCACTGAACAATTACAACACATAGCCCACAAAACAAAATATGTGGTAAATATATACAAAATCATATTAAAGCAAATTCGTTTAAGCATCTTTTTACACTCCGTACTGCCTAGGATTCTTCACTCGATTGTTCTTTCTTTCTTTCTTTCTTCTTGTCCAATTCTCGGTTCCAAAGTCACAGTCAACATGTGCTTGAAAGAAAGATCTGTCAACCATAAACCCTTCCCTGTCCGCTATATAGTTTATTGCGGGAATACATGTTGAATCATTACTTTGTTGTCTTTATAGCGAGAAAATGCATTGCACTATAAGATCAACATCAATAATAACTCCTGGAAAGTTTACACTAAAGATTTAGCAACCTAGCATCTTTGCGTGTCAGTATGCGACTCTGTATGTCAGTATACGCACACACACACAAATATTTATATATATTTTTCTTCTAATGCAGCTGGCAAATAGACCGGGATCTTTCGCCATAAGGGCTGCGCCGATGTTACTCACTTTGCATTACCCAGGGATACGCGTGTAACTTGATGGTAAGCCACGGACGCGGAGTAACAATGCCCCCGCAGCGCTCTACGATCCTATTAGGACCGGGACCTACACCTTAAAGTGGATTCCGAACCACTACAAACACCCATGGCTAAGCCGGGATTCGAACCCGGTACCTGTGGTACCGAACGCCAGAGCGCCCCCACACATATATATATGTATATATATATATATGTATATATATATATATATATATATATATATATATATATATATATATATATATTATATATATGTATATACCCTTGTTATTGTAAAACCTTTGATGGTGTTTCTAAGGGTATAGCGCGTTAGTCAACTACCCGCATTGCGGGTAACTTCAGATGGCATTGAATGTCATGGACTTTATTATAGAACAATATCATGGTCGTATAAAATAAAAAACAATTCTTTCAGACATTGTCTGGAAGATTATAATGTCTTTGAAAAGGATAATTGGACCAGTTATGAAATCAAGCATCTCAAAATGGTCTTATTTAGTCGAATAAAAATGTGTTTCGATCAATATTATCTACTCTAAAGAATGCACTCTAAAATTTGCTCAATGCCTATTTGGACAAAAAATGATCTGGAATATAAAAAAATATATAATCCAGACTAGCTATTTAATCAATGGCCTTATTTTTCTACCTAATCTATAATACTTACTAGAAAAAATAAGAAGTCAAAACAGAAAAGGATTATCTTTATTGAAAGTCTGTGTTCCATAAGCCTTAACCACTTTAATTCTAGCAAAGAAAAGCTCTTTTGAAGGAAATTGCGGTTTATTTCGACTCTCAATAGTTCTAATTTTAACGTGTTTTTCTTTTTACACAAACGTGGAAATTTAAGGCTTATCTTGATTTATGCGTTTTCCCATTTTACGCTCTGTATTTCTAAAAAGAAAAAAAGAATAATAAAGTTCTCTGAATTCATTTTCATTGTTATGCAAATAAAGTAAACAAGATTTTTCTGGAATTGAATAAATTTGTTTTGATAACCAAATTCTTGAAGTCTCAAATGACAATCTCAGTATTTGTTTTAATTGTCTTCAGAAAATTAAATCAGTATGCTTCTGAAAGATTATGATTCAATAAAAAAATTTATTTTTGTTTTGCTATTATACCATTATGATATATACTACTGTGCTTAAAAAGTAAGAACAATTATTATTTTTTCAAAAATTATTTAATTAGTATTCTAAATTTATTTCATCGCCTTCAAAGTAATCCCCTACGGACACAATGCACTTATGTCAACTTCTTCTCCAATCCTCAATGCATGCTAAAAAGTCATCGGCAAGGGATGGCCTTCAAAACACTCGGTGAATCACATTGTATCTCTTCAATATACTCAAAACGGTGTCCCCGAGTGGTCTTTTGAGTTTAGGGAATAGCCAGAAGTCGCACGGCGGGAATAAGGTGGTTGTGGAATGATATGGGTTTCATTTTTGGCGAAAAAGTCATGAAGAATCAATGCAGTGTGATCTGGCACACTATCGTGATGCAAAAAACCAAGAGTTGTCTTTACATTGTTGTTTTTCGTCTTGAATTTTGAAATTACTCCATCTTTACAACAAACTATTCAATATTATAAGCTTTTTATTTCATTTCGTGAACATTTTCGTAGACCCATTATAAAAATAACATGTCAAGACATATTTCACGCATTGCAATATTATTTTCAGCATAATAATATTTAATTGAATATGTTTCAACAATTAAATTTACGTTTAAAATCTATTGTTGAGCTTTATAATGTGATATTAATAAAAGGTTTTAAAAGTTAACATACAGAACAACCTTGGAGTATTAAAATATCTTCAAAAAATATGTAAGCTAATAATATCATGTCTAATAGATTTGAAAAATCTAAATTTTCTTTCAAAATCTATAAATATAAATTTTATGTATATATAAGTATATATATAATATTTTAAAAACTATGTATAATATTTTATTTATTATTTTATTTTATTTAGAAACATATATAATATTTTTTATTTATTATTTATTTTTAGAAATAATATTTATAAATGTATAAATCTGTAAATATCTTTAAAAAATTGATTTTTTTTTTCATTTTTAAGATATTATATGACCAAAAATAAGCAGAATTAATTTAAAAAAAAATAAATTATTAGTTCAATAGGACGCAATAAAATTATCAATAAAGGATCTTAAATATTGAAAAATTTTAAAGCATATTATAATCTATGAAGGCTGAAATAGTCCTTATATTCTGGAGTTGATATTATGTTGCAAATTCCTTATTATTCAAAATTACTGATAGAGATATATTTTATGATTGATTAGGTTTAATCTAACATGGATTGCCCGCCATCTTGAATAAAACATTCAATGTATACATAATATAATAATGCATGAGTGATTAATGATATCTTAAAGCTGGAATATTATATTAATGTACAGCTAATGGAATTATTACACGATCAAATATCATTCTATATTGTTCAGTTTACACTTTTCTTTATTCTAAAATTTCATTTACTTTTTACTATTATATTGTTAAATAAATGTATTTTTTATTAATAAAAGACTGAAAAAATACTTTAATTTTATTACCTAGGAAATGAAGTTTTGAAATGCCTTTCTGGAACACCGGTTGCTTAAAGCAACAGTTTTTCCAAGAACCATTAACTTCATAACTACAATATCAGGAAACCTATATAAAAAGCAAACAGGCACTTGAGAATTAGTTGTTAAACGTTTGTTGTTTTTCCGTCTTTCTGTCAGACCTTTGTAACGAGAACAGACAGATGTCTCTGTTCTTGATTGGGGATAGAAATAAAAAAAGTAAAGAACAATTTCCAGCGGAATGAAAGCTATTTCTTCTATTAAAGTGACTGATGTGTTTACGGTTGAAAGTAAAGATTTTTTTGGAAGGTATCATGATGTTAAGCCTAATTGGATTTGTTATTAGTTGAGGAATATTTATTTTTGTCAGTTTTAGTGAACATTTATAGGACACTGTTTAACGATTAAGTAGAAGTTTCTAATAACCTTTATAGCATTAGTTAAACTAAATTCTTATAATTGCACTTTTTTTTTTTTTTCTTTTTATCTATGGTAGACTCTTAAATTGTGTAATAAGATATAACAATTTTTTTTAGTGTAAATTGATTTTAAATGAAAACTATTTCAACATTTTCCCCAGACTTTGGCTTGCTTTAATTTTTTCCCAGGTATTCTCTAAATTTGTATTTATTTAGTTGTGTAGGCCTTTTTGAGTTTCTGTCGTTTTTATGTTTTTCATAAAGATAGTGTGGGACAGAAGCCTTGGGAAAACTTTCATTAAGTATTTCTGAAATACTCATAATGGACATTAAAATTTTTCAATTAGTTTATATGAAAGAAATGTAATTTTCAAATAATAAAAAACAATTTATAATCTGAGTTGCCAATAGAAACGACAACATTATTTTTTAAAACCTCATTGAAACACTCTTAAATGCAAACATATGATTTCAATTTCGAAGAATATTTTACTTTACAAATGCAGCAATGTATTTTATTTTCGAAAGAATTCTTTAATACGTTCCCTTATTCATTTCTAAGCAAACAGTTTTTGAAGAACAAGATAACGTTTTACTGTGCAAAGAAAATAATCCATATTCTACACAATTTTGTGATTTTTAAATCACTTAAAGTGTTTTTCTGAACTGTTGATATATCATTATCATTGTCATAATTTTTTTTATGATATTTCGCTTTTAAAAGCAACTATCTAAATTAGAGACACGAATTTCCGAATTTAAAAAAATAATATCAGATATAAATGTCTGTCTTTTGTAAATATTTTGCACTTTGTTAACTGGAAGTTTTGCAAAAATTTACACAATTTTTTTAAAGTTATAATTTTTTTTCTCTTATCCAAATATTTCAACTTTTGTTTATATTGTTGTTGTTTCTTATCCCATATGATAGACATCTAGACCAAGCCCACGAACACATATGGACTCATGGTTGAATGGAAAGGGGACAGCTTCTGTTGTGCTGGAGCAAACCTTAAGTAGAAGTTTGATTTGGCTCCGTGACGCTCTACAATCATATGAATCTCGGACCTACGGCTTAAAGAGGATTCCAAACTGCTACAAACGTCAATGGTACCACCGCGACTCGAACCCAAACTTGCGGCATGGAATGCCAGAGTTCTAGACACTTCGCCATTCAGGCCCCAACTTTTATTTATAGTTAAATACATTTATTATACTACTAGTGGGAGCCTGATGGTCAAGTGACCAGTGCTGTGGCGTTCGGTACCACAGAGTTTCGAGTCCTGTCTGTATCATGGATGTTTGGAGGGGCGCAGAATCTATTTTATACCGCAGATCCCGGTCTCATATGATCTTAAAGCAAAAAAGACCAGGCTGTTGGGCGTAGGGTTAACAAACCTACTAAAAATTAAATATTTTCCCATGTTTCCGAAATCTGGAAGAGAGCCTTGGCTCGCCAAGGATAGTTGAGACAAATATGATGATAATATTATTAGTAGGCCCAATAACATATTAAAAGAATTTAGTATTCATAAAGTAATAATTAGCATTTCCTTATATTGCTTCATTTTTCTGTTATACTATCTAAAGATATATCATAAAAATAGTAAATGGGATATTTATAGTATTAATACTTAACACAAATTCAAAATTATATTTTTAAAAATTAAATATAATATACAAAAATTTTAAAAATACAGAAAATCTTAAAAATTTAAAATGTCAGTATTAACATTAATTCGAGAACTACAATTTGTTCTGACTTTATGATACTGGTATGCTTAAAATGAATTTTAATTTACAATGCAATACAATTTTAAATATGCTTTTCAGTTTCATAGTTATTTTTAAATACAATTTCTTTTTCAAAATCATGTTTTCTTTGGAAGGAAAATTCAAACCAAAAGATAAGCAGAAATTATTAGAATTCATGACGTCAAGGAAAACCGAAAACGCTGTATTAAAACCTGACTGAAGCACTATTAAAAAGTAAGCCGATGCATTCCAATTCAAAAGAAATTTTTGATGTTTAGAAATGCAGCAGTTTATTTCAGATTCAAAGGATTTCTGAGATATGTCGTTATTTCATGATATTCTCCCTTTGAAATTACATTACAGTATAAATGTTCTTTACAAAGGTTGGACTTTTTATGAAACATAAAACTTTTTATCTTTTTCTGACTTTTAAGTTAGTTGAAGTGTTTTTGCGGAAACTCTTTTTAAATATTTGCAATCATGTTTTTTAAAGAGTTTACATTTTCACTCAAAATGTGCATGGTTTCATTTAAAATATTCGAAGTATTTTTATAAGAAAAACATGCATGCATACTTTCGCATTATTTACACAGTTTTTTTGAAAGATTCTATTTTTAGAATGATGGATAATTAGAATATTTTTATGCATAAAATAATAACAAAAATATGTACTTCAGTTTTTGTTTTTTGATATTTTATGTAAATACGTTATTCTTACATAACTAAAAATTTTATTTAAATGCAATAAAATATTATTTTTAAGATATTTTTTTATTGATTTTATTTCTCAAATATTCTGTCCATAGTGAAAATAATTTTAATACAAATTTCTGGAAATTTCAATTAACATATTATAATAATTAGCTTTGTTTTAATTTCATACAATATTTATTTTCTCATTTTCTGTTACATGAAGATATATTATAAAATTATATTTTATATTGTTATGATTTCTCTAACATGAACGATGTATTTGTACATAAGATCTGAAAGCTGTTCTCATATCTTAAAATGTTTATATTTAAACAGATTAAGAAAATGATTCTAGAAATTATTAAAATTTATATAATATTCTCAAAATTAAATTAAATGAAAAAATTTTAATTTTAAGTTCAGATATAAATACACTTTGACATAACAAATATTTAAAAATGCTAATTTACTTGTATCATATTATTAAATTTAATATTAAACTGCTTGAGAAAGATATAAGAAGTTCGAATCTAATCATCAACCAATAAACATATGTCCTCTTTGGAAAATTTAAATGGAAGGCATTAAAAATCCCTCTAGTAAGGTGTTAAGCTGATTCAATTAATATAACTTTTGGACATATTCTATATGTGTAGCATAAAATCAGAACATTTCCTTATACAAATTCTGAAAATGAATAATAATTTCCTTTTTCTATATAAGGTGTAAAGATATTTCTTCAAATAGATGGTAAAGATATTTCTTCAATATTTTAATTTTTTTCTGTTAACCTCTTCAAAGCAGAATAACCGGTATTAACAATACTCACTAGACCCAATAAAATTATATTTTATTGAGTTATTATCTACTATCACTGAATTGAGAATTCAGATTCAGTTTAAAAATGTATGATTGGAAATTTAATATGATCATTAGATAATTAGTAATATTCAATTAATTTGCTCAAAAATTAAAAATTTAACAAAAATTGTCTTTTAAATATCACGAAAATTTAAGTTTCTGCCTTTTTCCTTTTTTTCCCATACTTCAATTATCTTCAGCTACTTAATGTACGTACATAAATGTATCATACTCAAAAATACAGATTTTCTTTTTTTTTTTTTTTTGTATGTCTTAAAAACTAAATTCTATTGTGCAAAGGCGTGCCAATTATCTAAAGATGAATCTTTCAGTTGTAAATTTCATTATCAAAAATCATAACAGTCATTTTATTTCTATTTGAAGATTTTGTTTTGATAGGAATAATATCAGTCACGTATAAAAGAACAAACAGTTTAATTATATACTTAAAATATTTTACTTTTACATCTGAAAGACAATAGAGAGTTTTGCATACAGTCCGTTGGGGCTTTTTCCTCCTAGCGCATGCTCATAGAACACTGCGCATGCGTATCTGTAATAATGTTTCCTATGAGCATGCGCGCTAGAAAAAGCCGCATAACGGACGTCTTACGGTATCTAACGTACGGTATGCAAAACTCTAATGATATAAAACATAATGAAATCGTTAATTATTAAGGAACAAAGTTCTGCAGATAGTATTTAGTACAGATAGATGGATGCAGATAGTATTTTTATAAAAGTTTGTTTGAAATTACTGTATTGCAGCATAAACTAAGGTAAGAAAACCTAACAAATTGTGATTCTATAAAAATACAAAATAATAAGAAGAAATAAACTTCACGATGTGTCTCACTTTGGAAGAAAAATTAAGGCTAAGTGAATTTATATAAGATTTAATACAATGTATTTGGATAATTTCTAATACACTGAGACCTTTGAGAATATTTTTTTTCTTCACAGATAAATAATAACTGTGATTACACATATGTGAGGAAAAGAACGTAATTTTTTTCCTATAGATTATAAATAACTCGTGATGCATATTCATTAATTTATAGAAAATTGATGTGTTTTATAGTAAATGACTTGTAAGGACGATTTTAGTTTGTTCCGCATTTAGTTTTTGTATCAAAATAACAATCATACTCAGCATTTCTGTATTTGTAATTAATTTCAAAAATTATTAAAAATAATTAATTGAATAAAATCAGCTTTTAAGAGAAATAGTAATTCAATCTGTAAAATGTATAAAATATTTGAGATCAACTTACAATAATAATGTCAGTTAATTACATATTAAATTTACACAAAAAGTTTTTATTATTTTTACTTATGATCTGTATAAACTATATTTTTTTATTGTATTTCATATATCTAATGAAATATAGTTAAAACAATTAACTTTTAATCGAATCTGAAACTAAGCCAATAATATAACAATATGATCTTAAATCTGTATTACTTAATACAGAATGCTTTACAAATAAGCAAAAAACTTTTCATTCTCATTTCATACTTACTCAATTACGTATTATTAAAATAGAGGCAGTGAACAAAAAAAATTAAACAAATTTTGAAAAGGGCTCACTTATGAAAGAAAATGCAGAGATTTCTGCTTAAAATAATTAAATCGAATTAGTAATATGTCAATATTATATATATATATAATTCAATGACTGAAAACTTTCATAGATGTTAAAAAACTTCCAGCTTGTTATTCCAATTCATTAATGGGCATTAAAACCCAAAAATATAGATATCCTGTTTGAAATTAGACCAATAAAATAACATGAATTTAATTATGCACACAATAAACAGTTTAACTATCAGATAATAAATCAAAAACTCTATAAGGGATTTTGCTGGTCATGTTGTAATTACTAAATCGTAAAATAGAAGGGTTCCATAAACAAGAGGTGTTGAAGGACTAAACACATAGCACGATACTCTTAAATAGAATTAGAATTAAATCAACATATTTTATATTAATTACATAATTGTCACACCTTCACACTTACATACAGGGTGATTATAATTAAAAATCCACCAAAATGCTGTAAAATTAACACTGTCACAATGAGTTCAAATTTGAAATGAAGATACTTGAGGGAAAATGGTACGGCATCAAAAACAGTTCCAAAGGGTATTACTAGATGACATTGTAAGAGGCATAAAGAATGTGATTTCGGCTGCCAGTGATATTGTGCATCGAAATTACAACGTATTTGGCATGGGTTGCACATTAAAACCAACAGTAGTGTTCAATGTGTTTTTTTGATGGAAAAATGACTTCCAAGTTATACAACAGTTGTAACACTCTAGTGAAAGCCCATTCTCCACAGCAAGGTCATACCAAATTGATGGAAAAATCGGTGGAACTTTTATGTCATACCGTTTTCGCCGTCTTCAAATATCTTCAGTTCAAATTTGAATTCATTGTGATGAGTGTTTTTTTTTTTTTTTTTTTTTTTTACAGTCATTTTAAAATTCTTTTATTTTACATGACTTTAGTTATAATCACCCTGTGTATATAGATCAGATTGTACTATTTAGGGTTCAATATTTTAACTTTCATAATATGTTAAAAACTTGAAGATCCACTGATATTAAAATTCATTTTTTTTTTGAAAGCATCTATACACATTTTCAATCTAGTAGATTCTTTTTAATTTTGCACACCTCACCTCATTGCATGCACATGTTAATTCAGCATTGAGAAAATGAATGTCAAGGAGATTGTTTTTCAGCTAATTAACCCTGAAGTATTTAATAATCGATTGCTTCATAAGAAAGGGAGCTTTTAAAATTATAAAATGAAATATGCAGCATAGTTAACGAGAGTTTTAACGATATTCCTCCAGGCAACACCAGATTGACAAGAAATCTCCAAGAAAAAAATTAAGTGCCCCAATTTCAACAAGCCTGTTCAGTTTAAGAAAAAAAAAAAAAGGCACTAAAAGTAGTAATGATCAAGTAAAGAAAGAAGTTAAGCAAAACTAGAAAACGTGAAGTACTCGCATCCTAGCGGAACCATTAATTTTAAAGGATATTAATTAATCAGAGATGTCCTACTTTAAATTAACGCAAAAATTCTTGCTTATCAAGAGAAGCAATTAAAGCCAGCCCTCGAAGGATATTGTGACTAGGCAAACATCATTATACAATCCAAGCTCTTCTTGAAAGCCCTGAGTTTAAATTAATCAGCACATTTGATAAAAATAACCCAAATATTTTTAGAAAAACGTATTTTCAAAGAAGCACTTTTAATTCTGCTTGGCTTGAAAGTAGTTAAATTGAATGATAATATATTTTAAAGATTTTTTTTTACCCGCGTATTAAAAGATATTTATTTATGAAGGGTGGCCATTTATTAATTGCTATAAATTAAACTTTTTTTTTTTTTTTCCTATCGCTCTTTTTTAAATTATTCGTACAATGCCTTCACAGTTAATGTTGAAATTACTAGCTTAATGATTTCCGTTTTTAAATGTTTTTATCAAGCATTAAGTTAACATTATAATGACAAATATTTCTGGAGGTTTTTTTTCCTTTATTAAATCGAGAGATGATTTTATTTCTTATGTTTATATTGATTTGTGTTTTTTAAAAACACAAGCCATTATGTTGAGGCGTTTCCGTTTCAGAAGAAATAATTATTCTTCTGTATTTATTTGATATAAATCAACCTAAAGTATTTTTAAGCTGTGGGTGTTTTTAATAACTAAAATAATTCATTTTACTGCTCTTCGTAAAAAATAATCGCCCCAGCTGAATTAATTCTGAAGTCGCATTTTTCAAATAATTTAAAACTTGTATGTTTTGGGTTTCAGGCATTTAAATTCTTATCTAATTAGTGTAAGTAAAAGAAAAGTGTTTTAAATTATTTTATAATTAATGAATTAAAAATACTTTGTTTTATTACTTCATTTAATTTTAAGCTTAATAATTGTTTAAATAATGTTAATAAGCATGTATATTTAGATTATAATAACCACAGCAATTTATTTGAATGAATATTTTAAATGTTGAAATGTTAAAATGTTTTGTTGAAAATGTTTTTTGAAAATGTTTCATTGAAAATGTTTTTGAAAATGTTAAAATTTTTTGTTGTTTATTTTTGATAATTTTAATTACAAACATTTTTAAATTGCACTACCTTCATATGAGTTTTTTCTAAAAATACATCAAAAATTAGTAATATCATTTATAGCATAATTTATTACTAGAAACCTTTATTTCATAAAAAATTAATCAGTATTTTTTTTATTTTAATCACACAGCAAATCTCCAAAATGTATGTTATCAACTATAAAATTCAGTTGTCAAAAATGAGTTAAATAATTAAAATTATTTAAGTATGAAAGCCAAACAAATGTTTTTCTCATACTATCAGACTGTAATATTTTTTAATTAATTTAATTTTTAGTAATTTAGTAATTAGTATTATTTTTATACATAGTAATTAGTTTATATTTAGTAATTATTTATACTTTAATTAAGGCATTTAGTAATTTGTAATTAATCATATACCAGGCATTTATTTAGTAATAAGTCATACACTAGGGGCATTTAGCAATTTCTTTAAATATCAAAGAAATCATTTCGGTCTTCATATTATATTAATATATTACTTATTATCATATGTAAACGGCTTGTTTTTTAAAAGAAATATAAATTCAATTACGATAAAGGTTTTATAGAAAAAAAATTTACTTTCGTTTTATTATAAACATCAAATGTTTACATTCAAATTCATGTAAACATTGATTCAACATTAAAATTTACATTCTGCTATTGAAATAGCAAATTCTTTTAAAACTTCAGTGAGAATCTTATGAAAATACGTTTTATATAAATAAAAAATCGCTTTTCGTGTACATTTAAATATATCAATGCAAAAAAGAAACTAACTTCATGGGTTTTTTTACAAAAATTGCATCCAAAGTTATTTATTTCATTTGAAAATAAAAACGGGTTCATTTAGTTTCTATACATTAAAAGCTAATGCCATAATTTTCTTCCCTTTCTAAGATGTGTTCTTTCACAAAAATAAGCAATCGAAATTTTCGTAATAAAAAAAAAAAAAAGCCCCCACCATAGAGAAAAGAGTCATAATACCTTTCGGTCAATCACCGCCGTCAAATGCACCGGAAGGCAAGTTGGAAAAAAAAATAAATAAAATATGAAGGTCCCTGTTGAAAATGAGGTATTAGATTTGGATGAAAAGATTTTTCTTCAGTGGGCACGCTTGCCTTGGGAATTTTTTCTCATGCAAGTTTGGTTGATCGCATTCTGGAAGAAAATGACGCATACCGAATATCGAGCAATACCGAATGCCGTAATCCAAGCATCTGCCCCATATTTGTATGGGCATCGTTTGACATGCATACTCGGTAAGTCTTCAATGTAGATATTCAATTCGATTTCGGATTGACATATGCTCCATGTGATCCCTGATTCAAAATCCTGGGGGAATTGTCGTCTTTATAGGGTGAAAGTTTTTTTTTTTCCCTTGTACCAGTTATGGATGCAAAAAGATTTTCTGAAAAGAGACAAGGATAAAAGAGTTGATACTTGAATAATAGTTTTCTTCATATTTTATTCTCTTTATGTTCATGCGCTTTTAAACCTTTAAAATGGGATTCATTAGAGGAGACTAGAATTTGACAAAAAGTTTAAAAACTAAAATTTGAAAACAACACAGTTTAAAATACTTTAGGGTGATTTATATCAAGTAAGAACAGAAGAATAATTCTTTCTAACGTGACGCAATGTAAAAATTAACTTTTAAATGTATGCTACGTCCATATTTATCCAATTAACGAATGTCATAAATAATTACTCAAAGTAATTTGATGATAGTCCTTGTAGTAATAGATGATTGATTCTTGTTCTTATAATAAAAAAAGACAAAAAATTTATGTATATAAGCAAATATTTAGAGTTTAATTGTATAAAATAAATTAAAGTTCACTAAAGGAAATAGTAAAGTTATTTCTAATGTAAAGTTATGAATATGTTCAAGTTTAGGAAATATTTTTACCAAATTTAAAAGTTTATACAAAAAACAATGGATGCCATTATTAAATATTTACTACATAAAAACTATTCTTATTTTTGCGTTTCAAATCGCTTGCAAATATTCTTTCCTCTGGAAGTAACACATTGTGTATAGCATAGAAGCATATTTATTACAATAAATAAAAAAATTTTATTATGTTGATTACGTATATATCATTTAAAAAAAAAGTAAAATGTATTCTTGTGCCTATAATAAAAAAGAAGAAAAAAATTCTATATGAAAGCAAATATATAGAATTTAATGTACAAAACAAATTAAAGTTTAGTAAAGGAAATAGCAAAGTTATTAATATGTTCAAGTTTAGGAAATAGTTTCACCTAAATTTAAAAAGTTTATACAAAAACAATAAATGGCATAATTAAATATTTACTACATCAAAACTATTCTTATTTTTTTGGCGTATCAAATTGCTTGCAAATCTTCTTCCTCTGGAAGTAACAGGCAGTGTGTATCGCTCAAAAGCATATTCCATGACATGGAGGGTCTTTTGGAATTGAAGCGGAACATGATTCATGAGGCTTTTCTAAGGCTTTGAGAGCATAAATGTGAGTAAGCATTAAACCCCATTTTTACTCCCCTCGACTCACCCCTTTATTGTGGGAGTTATTCTAAAGAAATTGCTATATTTTCTTCCCGTTATTGATATTCTATGAGCCCCTGAAATTTTTCTTAAATACGTTGTTGTAAAGACGTCGTAATTGTTACGCGCACGAATGGACTTTCTAGAAGCACTGAATAGAACTTCTCAAATGATTGCTGGCAATGTAAGAAAATCAATGCCACGCAGACGTTCCTACAGTCTGTAGGTATTGATTTATCTTTTCCTTTACTCTTATAAGACGGGTATTGCCTGGGTATTTTTTTTCTTCTTCTTCTTACTAGATTATCGTTTATAGTAGTTGTGTACTTTTTATCTCGGTTGAAAGATTTCAAAGCACCCCTTCTTTTTTTTTTTTTTTCGAAATTTCTGAAGATTGCCGATTTAAAATAGCGTGGGTTAGATGTTACGGAGATGCAGGAATATGTCACTGATATTTGGTTTCAGAAGAGTTTTTTTTTTTTTTTTAAAAACCAACAGTTTGATCATTGATTCATGGTTTTGGAACATAAAGTTGATTTCAAGATTTTTGGTATTGGCATTTTGTCTGCTCATGTTTATAAAAATATTGTAATGATATCACAGCGAATAAGAATCGATATTTGAAATGCTATTTTTAATGTCATTCGGAAAGTATGCGCAACATATATTTTCAAAGAGTACCAAGCTCAAATATGTCAAATATAAGTGCTGTTTTCAGGTTGTTATTTACACACACCGGTGCTTCAGTTACAAGCGAATAAATGTTAGTATTTACTTGTTTTAAATTTTATGCATCACTGATAAAGAATGCTACACTGTAAAGCTACACTTTTGTAGTTCAACAAAACTTTGAAGACAGGTAAATAAAAGAAGCAAGAATTTGTAAAACTTTCTTAAATTGCAAAAAAAAAAAAAAGGATTATCTGTGGATTACCAATTTAGTCTTAGGAAAAGTAATACTTTATTGTTTTCTCAACAGTGCATATTAACTCGGTATATAAAGAAATAAGATAATACTCCTATATAAAATATAAATACTATTTATAGTCCTATATAAATTATATTTATGAGCTTACAAAAATATAGTATTTCTTCATTTATTTATAAAAATATTATTTGTTTTATTGCCAATTTGGTCTTAGAAAAGTAATATTTAAAAATTTTCTCAACAGTACTTAATAAAACCGGCATATAAAGAAATAAGATAATAGTGCTATATAAAATTATAAATTCTATTTATAAACTTACGAAATATAGATTAGTAATCAATAACTTATTTTAAAGATTAAAAACTACAAATATTGAATGCACCACGAAATTTTCGATTTTGCATGGTAGCACTGAAAAAATTCCCATGCCCAACAATTAGATAATAAAATAAACTTATTAATCATTGAAATAAACATAACATGATTTTTAATGCGTGTTGCTTCGATTAGTAAGGAAATATTTATTTTAAAATGCTAAAGGTTTGCCATAAAATTAATACACTTTAAGATATTTGGTTTCATCGTATTTTAAAATCAAAACCCATCATTATAAAACGGTTAGTGGTAGAAAATTTCAAAGTTGCATCCTGTTGCTCACATTCAACTATATCTCTCAATAGAAAAATAATTTAATTCACTGCCTGCAATTGTTCCTTAATTTTAAAAATCTGTGAATTAATCAAACGCAAAACGCATGCAGGAAAATCATTTAATAAGTAGAAATTCTCAATAATTGTTATCAGGAATGATGGTTGTTTTAAAATCATTTTAACCTGAGGCATTTAGCCGTTAGAATATCAGATATGAAGTCAAGGTTAACGCAATCAAGATTCACGTTAATCAAGGTATTCACCGTAGGGGAAAGTGCTGCTACTACACTTAAAGCTCACGGCTAAGAGCTAAATTGTGCCACAACTATTAAGTTAAATTATACCACAACTAGTTGGGCTGAAATTAAGATGTGGCATTTGGAGCTTAAGCCCTCCTCTTCTGCTATTGGTGTCCAAGGAAAGACATTTTCTGTCTTCAGACCGGTCAATTTAATTTCTTATCCAACAGATTGGCATAAAATTCTATTCATGTCATTATTCGAAAACCAAAATAGAAATATTGAAAATATATAATTATTAAACACATTATTTTGATGGAAAAATAGACAATCATAAGTGTCATAAAAAAAGAAAGAATGAAAAAAATTTAAATAAATAATTTATTATTATTTATTGGTATTTATGGGTACAATCAACTTTCGTTAAATTACCAATCCCACGCTTAGACATGAAAGTTTGCAAATATAATATGAGCTTAGAATAATAATCTTCATGTATAAGAATAAATGTAAAGAAAATTTAAAAAAATAATAAAAAAAAAACAACTTCAAAAAATATGCATAAATATAGAAATAATTGATTCTCAAAGGATGTTAAATATGGAAAAAAAAAAATTAATTAAATGAAATTCTGAAGTGTCTTAAAAATGAGTTTTAAGTAAATAATCTAATACATTATATCTAGAAAGGTATATAAGCTCTATTTCTAAAGAATAATACACAAGATATGAGGAGTATAAAAAATGTTTAAATCATAGAAGAACGCAGGCATAACTTAAAAGTAGTAAAAAATTTTACCCTAAAGGTTTACTTTACTTTACTGTTCATATTATTAAATTAAAATGAAATTGAATAAATGTTTTTTAGAACAATGAAAAGTGTACGTAATGAAATAAATTTGAATTTGAATTTAATAAATATTTTTAGTGTTGAAGTAATATTTTCATCGAATTCAGTTACAATAACTGAGTAAAATCTGACATCAAATAAATTTATTTATTTTCTAGTTTGACCTTGAGTTAGAAAGAAAATAACATTATCTTTCTTCATATAGATTAATTTTTCCATTTATTGGTACAGTTAACCACGTTAAGCCGCCATACCCACGCTAAACCGGAAAGTTTAGAAATATATTATACGCTTAGAATAATAATAATAATCATATATAAGCTTTAGAAATATAAAATAATCTTAGACATGAAAGTTTGCATATAGTTTACAAATATAATCACATTCAAATTGCAATGTTTTTTCTGTAATAAACATTCCATCTCTTTATCCACTAGCAGTCACTGAATTTTTATATTATTTAATATAGAAATTGCATTATTTAATATATTAATTGTAATATTTAATAAAGAAATTCATTCATTTATTCAGCCATTTTGACCAATACTTGCTCTTGAAATTTTATTCGTAATTCAAAAATTATCGCTTCAATTTAACATGTTATGTCCCTCCTACACTATTTTGCATCTATTTTCTTTAATCTCTAATAGCCATTTTAAAATTTACTTATGTCATTTAAATTGTATCGAAATGAACAATACATTCTTACATTAAAATTTTATAGGAGTAACAGATTTTGAATGAAATAACTAATAATTAAAAATATATTTAAAAACTTGTAGCACTTAATGATAGCTTGTCTTGTTAGTTGACAATGCAGAAGAGCATTTTTTTAGTAAAGATATTCAATAGTGTTTTTAAGGAAGAGGATGTATTACTTAAAACTGGAATTATTCGTCAGTCTTTACCAAAAATTCTAGTTAAGAAACTCTTTCAATATAAATTTCAGTAAAAGGTCAGAACTAAAAATAGATCTTTAGCATTAATTTTTTCCCAAATACTTCTTTTTTTTACATTAAAAATACTTTATCAACTTCTCTAAATAAACCTCGAAAAATAATTAGCTTCTCGAATATATCTATCCATAAATAAATCTGTGATCGCAATAGTTTATGTATATCCTAAAGGAATATTATTTCCCTATGCGTGTTTACCTTTGGGGATCGCACCACCAATTTTATGAACCACTGTTATAAAGTTTTCAAAGCAGCAAGTGGTGTTCTGTAGCCGGAAAAGAAATAGAAAGAGACTTAATACTTATTTTCCATCATCCTTCCGAAAGAGTGAAGGGTCGCTAAAAGGGGTCGCACCTTACTCCAAATTGTTTTGAAGGTCCAAAAATCTAAAAGCCACTCTTGATATAATCTATGTCAGCTCGATTTACACAAATATGTCGCTATAACTCATCAGAAGTTATAAGTCATGTATTGGTTGGTGATCCAAAGTTAAGAAAAACCTTCAAAAACGATCATTCTAAAATTAATAATGATAAAATATGACCCTCTGAAAGAATGGAAATGGAGCTGGATTTTTTTTCCGAGTAATAAAAAATTGACGCCAGAATAGATTATTTCGTTACCAACAGGTGACGCTGTCGAGAGACATACTAGTCCTGCAGTATATAAAAACCAGATATATCTGGCGACGTCATTCTTGAGACGATTATTGCTCTCTATCTACAGGCAATTTTTAGCATGGAATACCAAATTCGATTTTAGCGCCCTTGCATATATATTATTGTACCTTTGTTTGACTGTTATTCTCAACATTTGTGGAACATCTATATCCTCATCTTTTACTCAGGTATGGTCATGTAGATCTCCCACTCTTACACTTTGTGACTTTTAGTTCTGGATGTACCTGAATGTAAAATTAGATCTTGGAAAACAAGAATTATTACTAACATTGAAAGTTGGAAATATGTATTTCTCATAAAACTATAAATAATGTGAATAATCTAATAAATGTGTTGTTGAATGATGGAGAAGAATACATTAAATATTTAATAGGCCTTAATATGCCTAAAGTATTATCTTTTGTTAATTCAGCGATAATTTGTACAGCCAGTAATTGTAAGTAATTTAATCTTTCTAGCCATATTTCCTTTACCAAAAATAAAAATCCTTCTCATTTCTATTCTTTTTGATACAAAATGATTTTTCTATCTTTATTTGCTTTCGAACTATTGATTTTTAAAGATTGTTTTGGTTTTTTCGATTCTCCTGCATTTGTTGTACAGACACTTCTCTTTAACTGTAAATTTAGAAATAGTTTTCGTTTTCGAAGATCGAAAGATGTTTATCTCTGAAATGGACTAAACAACAATTTATATTGAAGAAATACTGTTTAATTGTTTTTTTGTAATGCAAATGTTTTTTATCTGGTAACCAAAGCAACATATTTTCTTATGCAAAGTACAATAAATCAACAATGAACAATATTAAATAGAACTAACAGAACAGACAGAACAAAAAATGAAACTGAATTACTTGGAGCTGAAGAAAAATCGTATCGATGTTAAAATTACTTACTACCAGATAGCGTTACCATTCAAACAGTATGAATTAGATAGTGTACTATGTCAGGAAGATTAACGGTTAATAAAAGTTTATTGCACCCACCGCCATAAAATTCGCTGTCTCTGTTTAATGTGCCCTCCATACCAACTTTTCGTCTATTTGGTACAAGGTACAGTCACCCCCAAACTAAAAAAATGTAGGTATCTTTAATGATTCTTGTATAGTTAACATTAGATCTTCGCATAAATGGTATCATTAAAAATGTTTCAAAGGGAGATAACTTGTGATATATATAATTAACAAAATTAATTAACATGATCAATTAATTCCTAACTCGAAATTTTTCCATTACTGGACTCCAGAATCATTCCATTCCCCGTATGATATAGATTATACATACCATTTTTTTTTAAATGTCCATATTATTGAATTATATGCATATTATAAAAATTAAATTTAGCTATATATACATGTTTAAAATAGCTCTAAAGATTAGTTTAATATTAAAATGCAATTAAAAAAGTACTTTATAATTAAATAATCAACACATTTTATATTCAGTTCTGATTTAAGGAAGATAATTATTCCAATAATAATACTAAAGCAAATCATGCATTTTTTTTTTTTTATTTGAAAATGTATTTAAAGCATAAAATATGAATACGGAAAAATTATTTATTTATTCATGGCTTTTATTGTTATTTTTATTTATAAAAGTATAATTTTTATGAAGAATAAAATAACAAACAAATAAAAGCAAATGTGTTAATATATGCTTTATTTGTGACAATCTTTCATTTCAGGAAGATAAAGAACTGAATTATTCTTCAAAAATATAATAAAACTTTTTTAAAAAATAAGAACATCTATTTCGAGAAAAGTTTTCATCAAAAATTTTATTAAAAATAATAGTGTTTTCTTTGATCATTTACATCATCGGAGTAAAATCATTTGCTCAAATTCATAATTAATAATAATTAATACGTAATTCATAATTAATACGTAATTAATTTTTTTTAAATTTGGAAAGAAATCCTAATTGACATTTTATTCACTATCTAGTAGTAATAATAATTTTCATAATAATTTTCATAATAATTTTTCATAATAATTTTTAAAAAAATTATCTTAAGGGTTGATGACACTAGAAAGCCTACCAAATAAAAAATTTTAGTATGTTATGAATCATTATTTTTATAGCGGTATTTTTAATATATAATTTTTTAATTTCAGAAAAACTAATTTTCAATTGGTGCAGAAAATTAAAAAATAATAATTAAAAAGCAAAATACCAAGCATTATGTGTAAAATTTATTTAACATTAGAAAAGTCAGTTTTTGAATTTGAATACTTCCTTTGAAATCCTATACTTTTTAATCAGAATTCAACAATTTAATTTTTTTTTATCATACACTAATTTTAACAAGCTGAATCAATTTCGCTAAATTTTTATGTTCCATCATGGAAAACTTCGACTTAAAAGTTAATTAACCATGTTGATTAATTTTGATTACCAAATATATTATATAATAAATTAGATATTCTAAAGGTATTTAACAGTTATAAAACTTATGTAGAGACTTAATGATAATTACGAAAGTTATTAAGGGTGGCCCTTTATTTCAAATTGACTATGTCAAACATTGCTATTTTATGTAAACTGATTGTACTTTAGTAATTAAAATGATTCAACAGTATATTAAAGAAATTTTGCAATATTTTTATCATGATTTTCTTAATATAATTTATAATGGAATAGTAATTTCATAGCAATTGGAAAATAGTGTAAACAAATAAATGTACTAAATAAGGTAAAAACATCTTTATTCTTGTATACCTTTTATCTTAATCAAATGCATCTGCCTCCCTTAAAATATAACAACAAACTGATTTAATGAGTTAAACATTACATTTAAATTAGAAGTTAGTTTGCTTACAAGTGTAAACAAACCAGCAATTCGTAAAGATAAATAGAACTAGGAAGTAAGTGATTCTGTAAAGACAGATAATATCCTCATGAAATAAAGAAAAAAAGTCTGTTATAAGGTAATATGAACGAAATTGTTGAACTTTTCTTGATTATTGCACATATTTGTGAACATGCAAACTTAAAAATTGGTATGTTTGGCGCCATTGAATTTTCTTTTCATATTTAATTAAATTTCTTTCCATCGTACGTCAGCAAGTTGATTGGGGAAATAAAAATAATTTGGTAAATATTCTTTTTATGGTTTTAATTAAAATTTTCTAAAGAAATCTGTAAATTTTTTTTGAAGGATTATATTACTGTACTCTTGTGCTTAAGTATTATAGACTTTAAAACTAAAATTAATTAAACTTTCTTCTTGTTTTAGAAGTTTAATACTTGAATGTATTATCAAATGTTTTCTTTCCTATATTTTAAAATTAAGATATTTCTTAAAATCATGATATTAAAGGAGATAATAATTAATTATTGGATCGAAAATGATGGAATGATTGCGAATGATTAAATAATATTCATAAGAGTAAAATATATTTGTAATATTTATTTAAATTAAAGAATTTATCGAAAATTATTTTATTTTAGTGACAATAAAAACTAAACAAATTATAATAATAAAATCAAAATGTACTAATAACAATACTACAATTAATAATGTACTACAACTAATAACAATAAAAACAAAACGTAACAATAACAGCACTACAAATACACTATAAAAATTAAACGTAACCACAATAAACTAAACTATAACAACAAAAACAAAACGCCCTAATGACAATGAAACAAAAGCAATACGCGCTAATAACAATACAACAATTAATAACGTATTTCAACTAATAACAATAAAAACACAGCCTAACAATAAAAACACAACCTAACAATATAAACTGAACTATAACAATAAATACAGAACGTACTAAAATCAATACTACAATTAATAACGTACTATAACTAATAACAATAAAAACAAAAAGTAAGAATATAAACTAAATTATAACAATAAATATAAAACTAATAACAGCATTACAATTAATAGCGTATTACAACTAATAATAATAAAACTAAAACATAACAACAATAAACTAAACTAAAACAACAAAAATGTACTAAAAACAATGCAATTAATAACGTACTACAACCTATAATAATAAAAAAAAAAACGTAACAATATAAACAAAGCTATAACAATAAAAATAATAACAATTACAATAAAAACATATCGAAAAAACGATAATAAAATTAATAACGTACTACAACTATTAGCAAAAAAAAAAAAACGCAACAATAAAAACTAAAAACATGTATGAAAATGGAAAATATTTTACATAATTTTTATAAAGAGAGAGCAGTTCTTTTAAACATTCATACATATTTATATTCGAAATTTAGCAATTCCAAAACCAATTCATTTTATTGCAGTATTTAAATTCAATTCATTACCAGTATTTCAAAAAATTCAAATATAACAGAATGTAAAGTAAGCTTATATTAATATTCATATAATAATCAATTAAAAATTTTCTTTTAATAATTTATACAAATAATTCAACGTAATAATGCACTGTTATAAATTAAGTTTTTGCATTATAAATAACACATTTTCAATATGAAAGTGAAACAAAATTCTTAGCATTTGATTTAAATACCCTTATGCTAAAATGTTAGAGGATACTGGAAAGAAATTACCTAGTAACCTAAACACAAATACCAATACTACAATTAATAACGTATTACAATTAATAAAAATAAAAACAAAACGTAACAATATAAACTGAACTATAACAGTAAAAACATTAATAAAAATACGTATTAATAAAAATACTACATTTAATAGCGTGCTACAACTAATAACAATAAACACAAAATGTAATATAAACTAAACTATACAATAAAAATAAATCGTACTAATAACAAACCTATAGTTAATAACGTACAACAGCTAATAAAAATAAAAACAAATCCTAACAATCTAAACTAAACTATAACAACAAAAACAAAACGTACTAATAGCAATACTGCAATTAATATCGTACTACAATTAATAACAATAAAAACAAATCCAAACTACCTAAACTGAATTATAACAATAAAAATTAAATGTACTAATAACAATACTACAATTTATAACGTTCTACAACTAATAACAATAAAAACAAAACGCAATAACCTAAACTAAACTATAACAATTAAAACATAACGTAACAATATAACATAACGAACTTAAAAACGAAACTAAATACATGTAAGAAAATTGAAAATATTTTAAATAGTTTTCATAAGCAGAAAAAAATTTCTTTAATTACTCATAAATATTTATATTCGAAACTAAGCAATTCCAAAACCTAACCAAATTTCATAATATATATACACAAATTAATCCGAATATCACTGAATATAAAGTAAGCTTATATTATTGTTCATATTTTAATTAATTAAAAATTTTCTTATAATAAGTCATATATATAATTCAACGTAATAGTGCACTCTCATAAAATAAAATATTTGCATTACAAATTTTCAATTTTAATCAACTATAAAATTTTAATTTAATTGAATTACTTATAATAATTTATATAATAATAATATAAATAATTCAACGTAATAATGCAGTGTTATAAATTAAAATACTTGCATTATAAATAACACATCTTCGATATGAAAGTATCAGAAGAGTGAAACAAAATTTTTAGCATTTGATTTAAATACCATTATGCTAAAATGTTAGAGGGGTACTGGAAAGAAATTACCTAGTAACGATAAAAATATTCTAAATTAGCGAACTAAGTAATGAACTCTAATCTTGATTGTAATTCGAGCGCAGAACTTAATGAGGTTAGCTATAAAACCACATTGTGTGCAGCTCGCCAGCTGTAAGAAACTGAAATGGCATGCATTTTTTTCTTCTTCTCTTCCAGGCAAAACTGCTGAAAATAAGAAAATTGCAATTTGTTGGAGAGGAAAGAAATTTCGTGGCTTCGTCAAGCAAGTAATTTAATTATGATATCAGTTTAGCTATTTTATTTGAAGTTCTCAAGTACTCTTTTACTGCTCCAATTAGCATAAATATTTGTGTAAGATGTAAATAAGACACGTTGACAGTAGAAAAAACAGCCTCCGGTAACGATGATTCTTATTTAGGGGCAGCCTCATAGAGAAGTTTGTGAATTTTAACAAGCAATCAGTTGCAAATGAAAGTTTGATACTTTTTCATTAATTGAGTTTTGCGTGGATCGTCGAAAATTATCCTAATTTGTTACAGTATTAATTTCGTTGAAAGTATTTTTATGTTAAAATTAAGAAAGTATGTAGATCGAAATAAGTGATTAATTTCAAAGTTTCTTCATTTTTGTTTTTCTTTATCCTCCTTTTTTTTTTAATAATAGTGTTAATATATTGGTTTGATGGCCAAGTGACTTGCTCTCTGGTGCTCTGTACCACAGGCTTTGTGCTCGAAACCGGCAGTTCCATGTGTGTTTGTAGTGATTAGGGAATTCACTCTAAGCAGTAGATCTTGGTATAATCTACTGTTGGACGTAGGGATGACAGCCCTACTCTGTAAAAAAGAAACCATCTCCTGTTTCAAAATCTGCCAGTAGCCAAACAGTTTTGGCCCACCTGGCTGTTGTGCCAGGGAGTTAGTTAATATTAACATATTATTTAGAAATGGTGTAAATTGTAAATTTAACAATGCTAATACGTTGATTGAATATTTGGTCTGCTAAAATATTTACTGTTTTGGAGAAGGTTATTTTTTTAAAAAAACGATGACATATTACTTTCTGCCTATTATTTTCTTTTCACATATTATTTATTAACCTATTATTTTAATGATCTATTTTATTATCTTAAAATGCTATTATTTTATAACTGTGCTACATTTAGTACATTTGAAAATATGGGTTCATATATTTTGAAGTTCACAATAATTGTTTCGTGTTCCTAAAAGCATTCCATGTAGTTTTTAGAAGGTTTGAATTATGTGCTCAAATAGTAACTAAAAATTTCCTGTCCATCATTGATGTCGTTTTATTGATTTCACACTTATTGGAACTAATCAAGATCGCTTGAGTAGTCATATTAAATGATTTTTTTGAAAATCACTTTAGGGCAGTAGTTTAAAACACTTTACTTCTGACCCCTCCTTTATATAGGAGAAACAGATGAACTCTTATAAAAAAAAAAATGAAATATGGAGTTGAATTTTTCACTCCCAAATATTCATCATTAAATATTATAGGCCATCATTAAATGGACGTAACGATAAGTGCCAAAAATAATGTGGAGAGGGAGTAGAAGTTTGAACCATCTGGAGGATCGTGCCTTGCAGTTTGATTACTACGGTCTTAAAGTTTTCCTTTAATGGGTTTGGAACGCTTTTCCATTTAAGACGGCTTTCTTTTAGAGTCAAGCCCTACAGTTTGAGAACCATTGTATTAGTTGTTTCTCATGCTAATAATTTTTTGGTTTCCTTCTTGTTTAATGAACTATTTCTGCCAGTTTGCTGGCACTGATGGCCAATTTGGCTAGCACTCCGGGCCTTTGATATCACAGGTTTCTGGTTCCAACCCTGGCGGTATCATGGATGCTTGTTACTGGCTCAGAATCCCTTTAAATTGTGGGTCCCGGTCGAATTAGCCTAAAGTGTGCACAAAATGAGCTCAGAGCTACAAACCAACCCTGCCTGTTTGCCGGTCAAGGAACAGAAAACTATTGTATTCCGTTGAATATGTTATGTTGTATATTTTTTTTTTCAAAAAAATAGCTTACCAGTACTTTAAGGAATATTTGCCTACATTAAAAATAGCATATTTTTTAAATTTAATTTTTATTTATATTTTACCAAGGAATATGTTTGAATATCTAATAATGAAAATCACTAATCGATTAAAATTTATTAAAAAATATGCCAGTACGTAAAAATTATTCTATGTGGTGAAGAATGCTTTCTTCAAAAATGTTTTTAACTGTCTACAGAAGGATTTTTTACGAAACTAGCTTAACATATGATGGATTTTGTAAAGGAAACTGTTATATTCTTCAGCAAATTTAATTTAACATAAGGTGGTTTTTGTAAAGGAACTGGTATATTCTTCAGAAAATTTAGTTTAACATAAGGTGGATTTTGTAAAAGGGAAAATATTCTTCAGCAAATTTAGTTTAACATAAGGTGGATAAAGGGAACTGGTATAATGAGGTGGATTTTGTAAAGGAAACTGGTATATTCTTCAGCAAATTTAGAATGGATTTTGTAAAGGAAACTGGTATATTCTTGCAAAATCACATAAGGTGGATTTTGTATATTCTTCAGCAAATTTAGTTTAACATAAGGTGGATTTTGTAAAAAAACTGGTATATTCTTCAGCAAATTTAGTTTAACATGAGGTGATTTTGTAAGGGAAATATTCTTCAGCAAATTTAGTTTAACATAAGGTGGATTTTGTAAAGAAACTGGTATATTCTTCAGCAAATTTAGTTTAACATAAGGTGGATTTTGTAAAGGAAACTGGTATATTCTTCAGCAAATTTAGTTTAACATAAGGTGGATTTTGTAAAGAAAAGTATATTCTTCAGCAAATTTAGTTTAACATGAGGTGGATTTTGTAAAGGAACTGGTATATTCTTCAGCAAATTTAGTTTAACATAAGGGATTTTTGGTATACTTCAGCAAATTTAGTTTAACATAAGGTGGATTTGTAAAGGAAACTGGTATCTCAAATTTAGTTTATCATAAAGATGGCAAATTTTTTAACAAAGGGTTTTTGTAAAGGGAACTGGTATATTCTTCAGAAAATTTAGTTTAACATAAGGTGGATTTTGTAAAGGAAACTGTATATTCTTCAGCAAATTTAGTTTAACATAAGGTGGATTTTGTAAAGGGAACTGGTATATTCTTCAGCAAATTTAGTTTAACATAAGGATTTTGGTATATTCTTCATTTTGTAAATTTTGTAAAGGAACTGGTATATTCTTCAGCAAATTTAGTTTAACATAAGGTGGATTTTGTAAAGGAACTGGTATATTCTTCAGCAAATTTAGATTTTGTAAAGTATATTCTTCAGGAACTGGTATATTCTTCAGCAAATTTAGTTTAACATAAGGTGGATTTTGTAAAGGGAACAAATTTAGTTTAACATAGGTTTTTGTAAAGGAACTGGTATATTCTTCAGCAAATTTAGTTTAACATAAGGTGGATTTTTGTAAAGGAAACTGGTATATTCTTCAGCAAATTGTTTAACATAAGGTGATTTTGCACTGGTATATTCTTCTTCATTTTTTAAGTAGCTTAAAATAAAAATAATGCATAAGTAGAAGTTAGGGCCTCATATAAGTGTGGTCTTGATTCAGTGTTGTTTCATGGTAGCATCTGAATTATTTCTTGAAATAATAACGAGATGTTTAGCTGTCATATTTATTTAAAAATGCAAAGACAGCAATTCACAACTGCAACAAGTAATACACAAAACCAAATTATATAACAGATATTTAAAATATAATATTAAAAGCAAAGTTCGCTTAAGGGTGGAACAC
>BPLR01014058.1:0-87712 GCA_021605095.1 Caerostris extrusa
AATAATGAATATCCAAGATATAGATGCTTATACAGTAGTTGTGATATTGGTATTGACATTATTGGGGACAATTTATATTATTAGTGAGGATAATTGATATTGGTAATTGATATTGACAGTATTGGGGGACAATTGATATTAACAGTGTGTGGGGACACCGATATTAACAGTATTGGGGACAATTGATATTGGATAAAAAAGTATTGGGACAATTGATTTGGCTCTATTAGTGGAGTTGATATTGACAGTATTAGTGGCAATGATATTTCGGGAAATATTACTTTGTACTGATTGTAGCTTGTGGATCTACAATCAGCTGTCACTGATACTGTCAGGGATGCAGAAGGTTTATAGTTGTCCAGGATATAGTATTGAGGAAAGGGGGAGAGTCTGTTATACACCCACGACAGAAATGGTAAGAAATGAATTCCTCAATGTCATTCTCAATCAAGCTAGCTGTTCATATTTATAAAATAAAAAACCCTCTCTGTAAGCCCGGTGGCACATAGCCAAAAGTGTACATCAGTCTACAATTTTTAAATGGTCATAGTCAAACTAACAGGAACTAAACTCATATTTACCTTTTTTTTCTGATGAACTTTGACAAATCTATAAATGCAACCAATAATGGATATCTAGAATTCAAAATATTAATTTGCTTTTCTACTATTAATAATGATTTCTTCCATTAAAAATTCAATAATCAGTCAAATTGCCTAAAATCAATTAATGGTACTTCTACACACACACACAAAAACAAAACAAACAAAAAAAATCCCGACGAAAATTGCAATGTAGCAGTATTGATAAGAAATTCTATTATTTTTGGACTTGAGGGGCAATTTTTCACTGGCTGAAAACGCCTTAATAAATATATTATAATTAGTTTGATTTTCCTTTTGCTTTTAGTTATAAAAGTGATTAATTATAGTGATATCATTTAAACTACTGGTGCGCTTGTTTTTATTTTTCTGAAGAACAATTTGCTTTTAAAGTTGGAAGATTGCAAGTTTGAAAAAATGTAAAACGATATTTATGTACATTGCACTTATCGATGTTTAAAATCCAAGCTCTCTTTTTTTTATACCAACCCACGTGAAACTAGACCCTTCCTCGTAAATCCAGTTGGCAACACCAACGACTGAATTTCATTTAATAATAACTAATCAGTTTTTCACTAATTTCCTAAAATCTACAATAAATATCTTGAATTTTTTCTTAATTTGAATTTTTTTCTTCATTTGTAAAACATGTTCATAGTATGACAGTAAAGTATTGTAAATTTTGCATCGTTTTGGCTTCCCTCATGTCTTGCTTACGTCTTCCATCTGTTCTGTTGTCTCTTGCTATACTTTTTATTTTTTTTCTTCAGTTTCACGTCACTATATTATAGATGAATTTTTATAACCTCGTTACAGATTAGATATTCTACATCAAAAGAAATCAAAGCCGGGTTTTTTTTTTACACCAACCCACATAAAACTAGACCCTTCCTGTAAATCAAGTTGGTAACACCAACTACTGCATTCCATTTAATAATAACTAATTAATTTCCTCTAATTTTCCAAAAATTTGCAACAAATAGTTTGAATTTTTTTCTTCATTTTGTAAAACATGTTCATGACATGACAATAAAATGTTCCTAAATTTTGCATCGTTTTAGCTGCCATCTTGTATTGATGCCCTCGTGTCTTGCTTACGTCTTCCATCTGCTCTGTTGGCTCCTGGTATACTTCATTTTTTATCTTCAGTTTTCTGCGTCACCATATTATAGATGAATTTTCATAACCTCATTACAGATTAGATATTTAAAAAAAAATCCAAGCCCTGTTCTTTTTTTTTTTTAACATCAACCCACATGAAACTAGACCCTTCCTCGTAAATCCAGTTGGTAACACCAACGACTGCATTCCATTTAATAATAACTAATTAGTTTTCACGAGAGAGATTTTTCGCCAAGCAGTATCTCCACTATGTCCAGTGAATACGTAAATAAAAATACTTTTTATATTTATAGCAGGAATCGAAAAGATATAGCATCGTTCGACCGTGTCAAGTCGGGAAAGAATTTATGCCAACTGATAAAGCACAGATCCCTTTCACATGAAATAACCAGAAACGAGCTTTTAGCCTGAGGAATGCGAAATTGCAAGTTTTCGTTGACATTCTTTGGGACCCATTAAAACACATTTTTCTTTTATGGACATTCTTATTGAGCTGGAATGCCGCTGCAGGCATTTAAAACAACACAAAAAAATGTGACAGGGAGATCTATTTTTCTTTTTTAAGGAAAGAAGGATTCTAGTGAAATGTGTAGATAAGGCAAACTTTATAGTTACCTGCTCCACAGAGAAATTTGTGTAGGAGGATATATTGGGGTTAAATCCCTGTCTTCAATACCAAGTGGTAACGGTTTGTAATGTGGTTTTTCCGCTTTTTCTTATCTGCTTTTCTTATCAGCTTTCCAATGTTCAGAATTTTCGTCGTTCATATGCTTGATTGCACTATATGTATCATTCCATCTTGTAGTATGCAATAGTGTAATAAAAGAAACAATTCAACAATATTATATTTACATTGAATATTGTTATAATAAAAATCACAGCCTCTTTTATTACTATTACAAGTAGCCTCATTATTATTAGCCTCATAATTACTATTACAACAGCCACACTAATTATCATGTATAAAATTAAATTTATCCTGCTTTTTTGAATCATCTGATATTACCATATCAGCTAATATTACCATATATTTGGGTTAAAGCTTGCCTTCTATAACAAGTGGTAACGATTTGTAATGTGGTTTTTCCGCTTTTTTTTTTTTTTTATCTGCTTTTTTTATCAGCTTTCCAATGTTCAGAATATGCTTTATTGCACAATATGTATTATTATATCACTTCAAGTAATATGTAATAGTACAATAAAAGAAACTATTCAACATTATATTTTTTACTTTGAATATTTTGATAATAAATTTACAGCCTCATTTAATACTATTACAAATAGCCTTCATGTATTAAACTAAATTTACAAATCAGCTTTTTATTTCAATAAAAATAATTTAAATTTTCAATAATTAAATTTTAGATTAAACAATATTACAAACTAGATGAAAAAATTCCACACTAACTATTACACATTTTTCTTTCAAAGCAGCGTATATCTGACTAGCATCCCTAACAAATAAGGGACACGTCAAACTACCACTTCATATGGAATCTCCAACAATGTGTCTTATTATCCGTCGTGCAACCGTTATTAAATCTATTTTATTTTTAACTTCCAACTTTTTGTTATTGCTTAGTCTTTCGTCGCCATCTATTCTTTATTGCCAACCATCAATTTTGGATCTAAGCCTATAATTAAATGGCATCTTTAAAAACATTTTGTGGATTGAATGTTGTTGTTTTAATGCAGCTGGAAATACAGAAACAGTTATTCTTTATGCCATAAAGACAACGGCTGCACCACTGTTACTCATTGAGCATTACCCAGGGGACACGTGTAGCTTGAAGATATGCTACGGACGCGAGTCACACTACCCCACAACGCTCTACGATCCTATTAGACCGGTACCTACTGTGGATTACCGAACCACTACAAACATCCATCGCATCGCCGGGATTCGAACCCGAAACCTGTGGCACCAAGCGCCAGAGCCACTGGCTATCAGGCCCCGTGGTTTGAATGTAGATGTCAGTTTTGCTAGTATTACAAACCATTTTTTTGTTTTCATCTCACGGCATTTGTCCATATATGAGATCAGATTGAATGAGTCCAAAAACCACCATATAAAAAATTAATTAAATGCCTCATTTTTTTTTTTAGTTTCCTTTCACATACAGGTTTCAACTATAAATGTCTTTTGAAGAAAAAAAGCTCTCGTGGGTTATATAGGGATCGGTTTATATTGCGAAATATATGATAATTTAAATAGCCACGAAGATCAACAAGCCATTTCATTTTAAATTAGTACACTCATGTCCATAAATTAAGGATAATTCAGAATCACACAGAAATTGAACTCTAAAATAAAAATTTCACCTGTAGAATTATCACACACATCTTGAAGAAGAATATGCTAATTACAGGAAACCACCAGATGGCGCGGATAGTATGTCACAATGACGAGAGTGTAAGAGAGGGGTATATAGGAATGGTGGCAAAGAAGTAAAATTGTTCACAAGCGCTTTAAAAGCCTTTCAGTGCAATAACCGCATAGTTATGGCACAAAGGAAGCATTTCGGATGATTTTTACGTGGTAGAATTATCGGACGACTGGAATGTGGACTTACCCAGCTGGAAGTATCCGAGGAACATGGAATCGCCCAGAGTGTCATCTCCAGTTTTGGCAACGATTCCAAGATGATGGTAATGTGAGTAGATGTTACAGCACAGGTCGCCCCCGAGTTACAACGCCGAATGAGGACCGGTATTTAGCAGTTACTGCCAAAACAAACAGACGGAGCACAGCATCAGACCTGTCTCGTCAGATCTCTTCAGCTACCGATACGACAGTTTCAAGGCAGACCGTGTACAGACGCTTAGGGCACATCATTGGTCTATATGCTCGTAGGCCTGTCAGATGTGTTCCACTTACCGCAACTCACTGTCGCCTGCGATTAACCTGGAGTAGAGAGCATGCATTGTGGACACCGCAACAGTGGTCTTGTGTGATGTTTTCCGGCGAGTCCAGGTTTAGTTTGCAGTCTGAGTCTCACCGGACTATCATATGGAGAGCGCCAGGTACCCGTTACCGCCAAGGGAACACCATTGAACGACACCGTTACGGTGGTGCAGGATGGCTCGTTTGGGGAGGAATTATTTTTGGTTCCAGAACTGACCTGCATGTTCAGAGTGTAACGATGACAGGCCACATCTATCGGGATGTCATTCTGGAACAACATGTACGTTTGTTTCGGGGCGCCTTGGGTGCTTAATTTCTGTTTATGGATGACAAAGCCCGTCCTCACCGTGCAAACATTGTAGACGAATGCCTTCAATTGGAGGACATCACCCGTATGGATTGGAATTTGATACTCAGCATGCCTAGGCGTTGTAAGGCCTGTATTGCAAAGGTCCGGGAGACATACTCCATATTAACCATCATACTAACCATGTTACACTGTTTTTTGTAAATCGGTTCTTTTTTGAAATTTGCTCCAGGGAGTAAAAATCGCAATTTTTATTAATTATGTCAAACATATAGCATCTCTTTTGCTCTTTACCTTTTGTTTAATACATAGACTTTACAAATAAGTCAAATTTGTTTTGCTTCTGTCTCTTTCTTTGCCTGAACTTCATTATCCTTAATTTACAGACATGAGTGTACATTAAAAATTCGATGTTTGAGTAATGTATTTTATTTAAATGTAAAAGGATAAATATGTTTGTGAAAGGATTATATAGGTATAATACATTTTAAGGTTATCGGAGCACATAGATGTACACAAAGGTTTTAGAAAGATTTCAAATGCAACATTAAACAATATGTTTAACAATAGCATTGTAACCTAAGACCATTGTAACCATTGCTAAGAGCAATATCTGTGTCACAGCTGTATCATTACAATTTCATTATAAATCTTTGCAGAATCACCTGCCATTGCAAATTCAATTTCATAAAATATAAACTGTAAGCGGGTTACAAATATTGATTGCATGCTAGTTTGTTTACATTATGTATTAGATGTCCTGCAATGGCATACAATAATATCATTATGCTAAAGCTGATGCTGTGAAGCTGCTGTAATAAAAATAAATTATTATTCATTTATTTATTCAAAATTTTAATAAATTCAAATTATTTATTTATTGTTTTATAAAAATAGAAATTTTTCAAAGGCAATAAACGAACAAACAATAACAAGTAATATTTAATTGTTTCAAAATTGAGGAGTAATAATAAATTTGCCAATAAATTTCAAAATCAGAAAGTTAAAAATTCTTGTATCCAGTGCATCTTTGGGTCTATTTACGTGTTTTATTTCTTTTGCTGTGCATTATGAAAATTCCTTTTCGCCCATATTTATTGACGTAAAATGAAAGCAAAACATGAATTGGTAGCTTTCATTGATTTCGAAAAATTTTCTGTTAAATTATCCAATATTCATTTAATCTTGTTTGTTTGTGACTAAATCCACAAGGTCCTGCAGTGCGGGACGGACATCCCATGAGTGATTTACTCATGGATAGAGGGAAAGGGGGCAGCTTCTGTTGTGATGGCGCACCCGTAGGTAGAAGTCTGACTTTTGCTCTCAGTCTTGTGACGCTCTCTTGTAACGCTCTTAGTCATATGAGACCGGGACCTACGGATTAAAGTGGATTCCGAACCACTACAAACATCCATGGTACCGCCGGGACTCGAACCCGAAACCTGTGGTACCGAGGGCTAGCCACTCGACCATTCAGGCCCATTCATTTAATCTTTATTTATAGATTTTAATTTTATTGCTAAGTTAGACTCAATAATTTAATCAATTATTTTTCAATTCCTTATATTAGCTCACACTCTCCCTATATATAGCTTGTTCAAATTTTCTATCGTTCATAAAATACCTTTTTATTCATCCACTCAAATTCAAAAACATTTTTTTTTTTTGAACTTGTAGTGGAGGACACTTGATGTTAATGCAATTTTCTCTAATATTAATTCAGTAATTTAATTTAATTAATTAATTTTTAGTTTTTTTTAGATTTAATTTGCTTATATCTACCAATAGATGGCGCCATATAAACTTAAAAAAATGGATGAAAATTACTTATAAAGGACTTTCTGCAATATAATGAAAAAAAGAAGGAATTGACTTAATTTTTTTTTTTATATTACTTTTTTATAATACATTTGGCGAGTAGTTTAATTGTAACTTTGTTGTTGTTTCTTATCCCACTTGGTAGACAGCAACATCTAGATCAAGTCCAAGAACCCCGTGTGGTCTCATAGGAGGAGGGAAAGGACACAGGCATCTTCTGTTGGGATGGAGCACCCGTAGATAGAAGTCTAACTTCTCCTGAAGCTGACTTTTTACGGGGTAGGGGTCGTCAGCCCTATAAGACGGAGACCTACGTCTTAAAGTGGATTCCTCGGTGCTCATTTCGCCTCGTTTAAATTTAGCAAACCACTTCTCTACGGTTGATTTTCCTGGTGCAAAGTCCGAATAATGTTTATCAAGCCAAGCCTTGGTTTCAATAGTATTTTTTTTTTCGCCAAAAAGCAATGCTTTATTAACACACGAAATTCATTTTTATCCATTTTTTCAAACTAACAAAAAGTTGCTTCACTAAAAAAAATGTTATAACTCACATACTAATAGTGCAACAGCTGTCAAATTTATACACGTGTCTTTTGAAGGTTAGCGCTAACAAAAAATCATATGGATTTAATACTCGTAGAGCCATCTATGTGTCAGCCTATGAAAATTTCAGCCCAGCTGTTATATATATACTGTCTATGTGTGCGCCGCGCGTATGAGTGTAATACAATGAGTTTCAAAAGTTGCACCCTATGGTATTCCAGAGAAATATGTATCCATATATAAAAACAAATAAAGTTACTATTTTTCTCTTCGTTTTTACCGTTTAAAGACAACTTTCATTATAAAGTTAATGCTATTTAATAATGTTTAACTAATATATGTTTTAGCCACATATTTCTCTCTTAGAAGTTAATTTATCTAAATGAGTGTGTGTTTCCTTTTTCATTATGTTTATAAAAATCTTTAATGTAAACAATAATGAAAATGGTTAATGATGGTAATTCCATTAAACATTATCATTAATGACTAATGTATATGCTTGCTTATGTTTTTGTTATGTATAGTCATAAATATTTATTACTTTTTCCTCAAAGGGGCTGCAGAAAAATTAAAAAACAAATTATTTTATCAGGCAACATGATTTTTGTTGTTGGACAGCTGAAATTTGATATAAAAATGTGTTATGAATATAAAAATACTGTTCCACTTTTATTGCAGACCCTGATCAAATTTGTCGCCAAAGTAGCGAATTTTATTGTCAAAGTCGCCAATTATGTTGTTTAATTTTTCCACTTAGCATAGCGTATAAATGGTTTGTTATTATGAAAGAAATCCCTTTCACCAAAACAAGTTAATTAAGTAAATGAAATTTTACAACAATTAATTAAAATTAATTGATTATATACATATTCTCCAATATATGGTAATTTCGCAGTTTTTCGTTATGATATATCCATGTCAACTTCCTCTACCTCCCATATATTGTACCCTGTTAATAATTGGCGGCTCATTTTTTTTTCTTCTTCTTAACTTACTGAAACAGGAGCATTTATGAAGAGACTTCCGGCACGCTATGTTATAGAAGTACTTACGGGGTGGTCCAAGAATAGCAGACGACATGATAAAACGACAGGCAAAACGATCCTTGTAGGGGTCGCGGTTTGAAACATCTGCGCTGTTATGGATTGGAAACATTCTCCGCTGTCATTTAGACAGCCGTTACATATAAGAATGAAATTGGTTGACTATTTTTACGTTCTCCCGAAACGACTTTCGCAGTTTTTCGTTATGGATTTTTTTTTTTCCTCTTTTCTCTTTTTCCTTTCTTTTCTTTTTTTTTTTATGCGAGGAAGATCTTGCAATTGGATAATAGATTGTGTATGAAAAATGATACAGACCGTGTATTTAAGGCTTTGAATTATTTTTCTACAAGTACATGAGGTTTCTTTTTATTTTGTAAAATAACACATTTTTCAATTCCTTCTATTAGCTCACACTCTCCTATATATATATATATATATATATATATATATCTTGTTCAAATTTTCAATCGTTCATAAATACTTTTTATTCATCCACTCAAGTTCAAGTGCATTTTTTTTAACTTGCAGTGGAGGACACTGGATGTTAATGCAGTTTTTCAAATATTAATTCAGTAATTAAATGCAATTAATTAATTTTAGTTGTTTTTTTTTAGATTTAAGTTGCATATATCTACCCATAGATGGCGCCAGATAAACTTAAAAAATGAATGAAAATTATTTATAAAAGACTTTCTGCAATAGAGTGAAAAAAAGTAGGAATTGACTTAAAATTTTTTTTTTTATGTTACTTGTTTAGATGGCAACTTTAGTACCGATTACGGAGAACCAATGGGGATAGTCCCTTTAACCCTCCTCATCTTAATTCATATATAAAATTTAAGATTATTAATAGGCTGCTTAATGTTAGTATATGGTAAAAATACAGTTTCTAAAAATTAAAAAATTAAAAAATAAATAAAAAGTAAGATAAAAAATAAAAAGTTAAAATTAAAATTAAAAAGAATTTAAATTAAAAATTCGGTACAATTAGGGACCAGGATGAACGATGGATCGTAACGATGAATCTGCATCTAAACGCATTATAATGTACCGAATTTTAAAAAAAAGACCGTTCTTAAAACTTTTATTTTTAAGTTCTGGTATTTTATTTTATTTTTTATATATATATATACACTCAAGAGCCAAAACATTATGACCACCCCTACATTTTGCAATAAACTCGCCTGGATGACGTGGAAGGCACGTGATCGCGTGGAAGTGGTATTTAACTGCTGCTGGAGAGTCTGAAGAATCATTCTTTCCTTACTTCTGTGTGTGATGGAAAGGCTGTGCGACTTTTGATAGAGGGTAGATTGTAATAGCTCGAAGGCTCGGAACAAGTATTTCGCAACTGCACGACTCGTGGGTTGTGCGCGATCTACAGTTGTTAGTACTTATGCAAAGTGGATGAATGACGGTGAAACCAGCAATAGACTACATGGTGTTGGACGTCCACACGCTATCAAAAAGAAAAGGTCGTCGGAGACTGTCTCGCATGGTGAAGCAAAACCGGAGCCAGACAGTGGCTCAGCTGACAGCCCAATACAATGCAGGGCCAAGTAGAATAGTATCGGAGCACACTGTTCAGCGAACACTGTTGGATATGGGGCTACGCAGCAAACGTCTCACTCGTGTGTCTTTGCTGACCAAGTGTCATCGCCAACTGCGCCTGCGCTGGGCCCGGAACATCGTGACTGGTCCATGGATCAGTGAGGAGAGTTGCCTGGTCAGATGAATCACGGTTTGTCATTCATCACGCCGATGGCCATGTCACGATACGCCGTCTTCCAGGCGAACAGTTGCTCCTCAATGTACAGTAGGTCATACACAGGCCGGTGGTGGTGGTATTATTGCTTTGGGGGACGTTCTCTTGGGTGTCTCTGGGACCCGTGGTTGTGGTAGAGCAGACCATGAATGCTACAGGGTATTTAAACATCATTGTGGACCAGTTGTACCCTTACATGGCCTCTGTTTTTCCAGCTACAAATGGAATGTTCCAACATTACAACGCCCCTTGTCACAAGGCTAAAATTGTGTTGGAGTGGTTCCAGGAACATGATGCTGAATTCCAGTTAATGTCCTGGCCGCCTAACTCACCGGAATCTCAATCCGATAGAACACATTTGGGATATCCTAGCACGACAGCTAAAAGTTCAAAGACCAGCAATTCGCAATATCTCGGATTTGCGTGACCGTTGCTTAAACATCTGGTACAATCTGTCTCCGGCCCATCTACCAGGACTTGTGGCATCCATGCCAAGACGGGTTGAAGCTGTGTTGCGCGCCAAAGGTGGGCCAACTCGTTATTGACAGTTGGTCATAATGTTTGCTCTTGAGTGTATATATATATATATATATATATTTACATTTTTATTTTCATTTTTTGATATTTTTGTCTAATTCTTTTATTTACAAGTAAAAAAAAAAAAAATGAACCTAACTGTGGTCGCTAGTCGGCAAAAGAATTAAGGTGCACATCATAGCTGAATAGCGAATAGCCCTGGGATCTGATTCGAAAAATAGGAATAAAAAAAAAAAATTAACCTAACTGTGGTCACTAGTCGGCAAAAGAACTAATGTGCACATCCTAGCTGAATAGCGAATGAAGCCTGGATTTGATTTCGAACCTTCGACCTTGCGGACAGAGATTCGTTTCTTTATCCCTGCGCCAATTTGTCTTATGTAATGAAAAGGCTTCAAAAATTTACGCCAAATGTGTTCTAAGATTCACAATGAGAAAGTTTGTTTCAATGAACGTTTAAATCCACTCCTTTACCTGTTCTTGCTCTTGCTCAGAATGACAGCCGTGGTGTCTTTTACTTTAGGGAAACACTCATAGGAGACGTCATCGATAGCTCTGGACATTTTTTTCAATTCCTTCTATTAGCTCACACTCTCCCTATATAATTTTTAGTCGTTCATAAAATACTTTTTATTCATCCACTCGAGTTCAAATACGTTTTTGAACGTGTAATGGATGACACTGGGTGTTAATACAGTTTTCAAATCAAATCATTAAGTTTAATTCATTAATTTTAGTTTTTTTTTTAAATTTAAGTTGCATGTATCTACCAATAGATGGCGCCAGATGTAAGAGGAAAATTTCAATTTTATTTGTAAAGGATTTTTCTGCAATAGAGTGAAAAAAAAAGTAGGAATTGACTTTTACAATTTTTTTTATATTACTTGTTTTGTGAATTTTTCACACCAGGGTGATAAGTTGGAAGGCGCCGAATTAACTCATTGCTAATCTGAGGCATTTTTGAAGTATGGATTCAAAATACCTGGATTATAAAATTTATGATCTATCAGACAAACTCACCGTAACACATTTTGCTGTAATGCGATTGCTGACTTGAATGTACTGCAAGGCATTGTTATAACCAGTTTTCTGTTCTTTCTTGCAGCCGTTTGAAGGAAATCTATACAAAAGAAGATGAAAGACACTACCACATTCAATAGTTTTAATTGTAAAGTTATTTTATATTCAATTTGCATTTGGATTTTTAGAATTTATTACAATTTTAAATTCATTTTATTCGTCAAGTATTAATTATATTTAAACACGTTTACCTTTTTTTCGTATATTTATGTACTTACAAAAACAAACAAAAAAATGTCCCAATATGTATTATCATTAAAAGCCTTTAAAATAATAACAGTAAAGAATTAATAAAATTAATAAACAAATTTTTAATTACGGATAAAAATTATAAATATTTTATATTTTGAATCATCCCAAAATATTTGATGTTTAATTGAAAACATTATGCAGTAATATTAATATAATATATTTGATCAATTTTTACCCTAATATGAAAAATGTGCTATTTTCATTTTAGAAAAGTGAGTTTTTCGTGTGTTTTGTGTTTTTTATAAAATGGTTTCGCATAATGCAGTAATAAATTTTTACGAGGGTAATGAAAATTACTATTAAATTTGTACTGATAAAAATCAAAATTTTTAATCCTAATAAATTAATAAAAAAAAAAAATTATGTACTTATAAAAACGAGGATATAAAATATTTAATATCTTAAATGTATATGATTAAATTAAAAATAATGTTTTGATTAAAATTTGTAAAATTATTTTTAATTTTTATAATGTAATTAAAAAAAAAAATTTTTTTGTTTAATTTCTTATTTTTATTGGTCTTTTCAATAGAGAAATATTTAATTTTTATGTTGAAATGATTAAGCTTTGATTTTTCAAATTGTCGAAATTTATCTATTCAATTAAAATATTTTTACCATAAAAGCATGAAGTTTTTAAATTTATAATAATTAATTTTATCACAAAATATATTACAAATTAATAAAGAAATTATGCATTCATAAAAACAAGGTTATAAAATATTTAAAATTTTAAAAAAATTTTTGAATAAAATTTGTAAAATTATTTTTAATTTTTATAGTTTAAATATGTTTTATTTTTGTTTTATTTAATTTCATATTTTTATTGGTCCCTTGAATAGATAAATATTTAATTTTTATGCGAAATTATTAAATTTTAATATTCAATTGTTTAATTTATACATGCAAATAAAATGTTTTATCTATAGCGTGAAGTTTTAAACTTATAATAAGTATTTTCTTCACAAAATGTATTATGAAAGAATACTTGGAAAATACTTTGACTCTAAAATGGTGATTTTTTTAAAAAAATTTTAAATGATTATATTACAATTCGAAAGAAAAATACTTTATTCAGGACTTAACTTTTAAGACTTTATTTATAAACAGGGCTCATTATTTACTGTTATATTACAGAACTTTACTGTTATATTACATATTTTATTGTTATTTACTGTTTATTACAAAACTTAACTGTTTGTCGAGTATTAATTATAGTTAAACACGTTTAGCTTTTTTGTATATTTATGTACTTACAAAAACAAAAAATTATGTATGCATTACGTATTATCAGTAAAGCCTTTATTATGTTACTATTATTATCAGTAGAACGTATTATCAGTAAGTCCTTTAAAATAATAATAATTCTGAAAATTATTATTATACATATTCAATAAAGAATTAATAAAATTAATAAATGCATTTTTAATAAAGAATAAAAATAAATATTTAATTTTTTTTTATATTTTGAATCATCCTAAAATTTTTCATGTTTAGTTGAGAACATTCTGTAGTAATTTTAATATAACATTTAATTTAATTAATATAACATTTACATTTTCCCTTTGAATTCACTTCAATTCATAACATGATTACGTAACAGTATCGTGGCAATTAATTCACATTTTTAGTAACAAAAAAAAAAAAAAGAATGTAAGCGAGTCTGCAAAAAATCTGCAATAAAATAAAACTAAACTTACTCCCAAAAACAAAAAATATCGAGAAAGTTAGTAAAAAAAAAAAAATTAAATAACCGCCGTCAGTTCTAGAAAAATATAAAGAAGAAATTAAAACGCCAAAGCGGTGCCAAAATCGATTAGTATTCGGAAAACGATCCGCGAAATGGTTCAAATTATTTGGAATCTGGCAAAGGTGGAACTCCAGCATTTTCTATGGCATTCCACTGGATTTGAACCTACGACTTTGCCATACATGGTCTCCTTACTGTTGACGTATCGCTTTTTTTTTTTAATTTTTTTTTTTATTCTTTTTTTTTTTTTTTAGTTATTAGACAACCTGTCTGTGACTAGCTGTCTCCACGTGGCAATCAAAATTTGCGGAAATAATTGTTTGCTATCGCATTCTGTCGATCTCATTCCTTTGACAGATACGAGGTAAAAAGTGAACTTTCGGTTTAAGTTCATGCACGTGGATAATATAAGTTATATGCATTGAAAGTTTGCTTTTGAAAAATACACGTAAAGATTTTTTTTTTTTTTTTTATTCTTACAATTTTTCATTTTTAAACTTTTTTAAATATTCATTTGTTGTTTTCTTTAGCAAAATAAATGTTAAGTTAATGCAAACTTTAAACTTAAACAAATACTGCATGAATATCGAAAATAATTCAGCTATATTTACACAATCATTTATTTTCATTTTTCTTGAGAAAAATTATAATATATATATATGTTGTGTGTGTGTGTGTGTGTGTATGTGTGTGTATGTGTGTGTATATATGTGTGTATATGTATGAGTGTGTGCATATATGTGTGTGAGTGTAGATATATGTGTATGTGTGATATATATATATATATAGTGTAGGAAATTATTTCATATTTATTATATAGGGGGTATAGGTTTTTTTTTTTTTTTTTTCGGTAGTTAATATCTTATCTTATCTTAAGTAGTAGTTAATATCTTAGTAGTTATCTCTTTAATCTATCTTTTTTTTTCTATTGCAATCAGATCTATCTTTAATCTCTTTTAATCAGATTTTGTATTGGATCAGTATCTTTTTTAATCAGATTTTGTTTTGAATCTATCTTTAATCAGATCTGTCTGTTAATCTATCTTTTCAATTGCAATATATTCAAACATCATCGTTTGAAACTACATACTTTTCATTTTTCACCTTCTAAATAATGTTGTTGTTGTTACCTGTGGCTTTATTAGAACTAAATCCATACACATTTGGCCACTTACCATAGAAACAAAAAGAACATATAGACCAGACATTCTTAAAAAAAACGATCGAAAGCCCTTAAAAGCAAGTTAAATTTTCTAAGGAAATTTAAATTTAAAAATTCTATATTTAAAAAGCTAGAAGCACCCTAATAAAAATCCGTGTGATCACGACAAGTTTTCTCTGGCCCTCCATTATAGAATACACACATTAGAATTCTGTTGTAAGTTCTGAGTCCAGTTTCGAGAGCCAACAGGTAGATGGGCCTTGTTCATTTTCTCTGTCTTACATAAAAACCACATATCGAGTTCACAATCCCTATTTCGGCCAGATGTTCGGCCAAGCAATCATGTGCAGTTCTTCATCTAAAATGGGCAACAGCCTGACAAATAGCGGCTTAGAAGTGGTGTCCTTCCCCGAACTTATAATTAACTGCCTTAAAATGAGTTAAATTTAAATGCCTATAATTGTATGTGCGTGTGTCAATAGAGCTGTATGTTCTCCAGCCTGTGCCTCAAATATCTCAAACCCAACCAGTTGCAATCGGGTTGTCCAACCTGCACACACTACACTGTGGATTTTTTATCGAATTTTTCTTTCGGTATTATGTACTTTAAAATTTTAATTACTAAAAAAATTAAATTATTATTATTGTTTCTAAAACCTCTAGCAAATTAGCCATTCGTCCTTTTGCATCAATGTGTTTGGATTTGTTTGACTTGGTCACTTGCAAATTTTCCACAAGAAAAAAAGTGTAGAAAGGCATTGCAATAATTGTTTGCTCTTGAACTTTTGGTTAAAGAAAGTGTAGAGACTTCGCAAATATTCCCACGGTTTTCAAAATGCAAGCGAGTTCATATTCATAAAAACCTAAATATTATTTTGGAAAAAAAAAATAGGCAAATCTGATTCATATATTTGGAAGTAGATAATTTGAATCTGGAAATCAAATATGCATCATGCGCGTGTTCTTCTAACATTGAAAAAGAAAACAGATTTTATGTGCTTAATGATTAAGGCAATAAAGTCATGTACCTTGCATGAAATTATCAGAACATCGTGAAAAAATCACAAACGAAGCATGTTTTCATAAAAATTGGCTTCTTAAATAGATTTTCATAGTAAGATGTTTCTATAAATAAACTTAAAACAGTCAATTTATACTGTTAAAAACATAATATTACCTGTAACGTTTTTTATCTCCAGTAACGTTTGCACTCTCTGGTGATTCTTCAATACGATAAGTCCTAAATGTCCGTGATATCTATTTTTGGAAAATTGTTCACGCTTGGTTAATGAAAGCTTATTTTTAGTCAAGTCAAAAATATTTTGGATTTCGTTGTGAGTTCACGTATGGAATTCATTGTTATTTTTTTATTATTATTTTATTTTCCTTTATTCGACTGCGAATTGGATAATCCCAGATAAAGCAGCCAAGTGGCGAGCAAAAATCTCAAAATCAAGCCACGTCAATGAAAGACTAAGAGAGTAAAGAATCTTAGTTTTAATGTAATCAAACGTACGGAGTTTGAAGAGGAAAAATAATCCTTATTAAAAGTCGCTAAATATATCTTATTAATATTTCAGCTGATATTTTTTGAAATTTTTTTTTTAAATGCAAATATAAATTCAATATTGGTAGTAAACTCAACAAGTCTTTTGAAGTCAATAACTGGCAGAAAAAATAATGTATTTGCTGATGACCAATTGATAGAATCACAGAATAGGGGACGTTGGAATTTGGCGTCAAAAATTCTTCTCGCCAATGTCCGCCAAGTGACGGATTGTGATTCTAAGTGGAGTTTTCGGGCTCAAGTCCCGACGGTGTCATGGATGTTTGTAGTGGTTCGGAATCCACTTTAAATCGTAGGTCCTGGTCTAACAGGATCGTAGAGCGTTGCTACACGCACCTCCTGGGTAGTGCTAAGTGAATAACATCGGTGCAGGCTTGCCTTAAGGCATCCAAGACAGCTGTCTAAGTGCTTGACAGTTGCATTAGAACAAAAAAAATAATTTGGATTTTGTATGTTTTTATGTTAAACACTTTTTAATGCACAGTTAATTGGAAATTTTTTTCAAAAGTAATGCATCGTTATAAAGGTTTTGAAATGAATATTTCTCAAATAATAATTTCAACATTGTTTTTTTTTTTTTAAGCTTGACAAATATCTGATGAATCATAAAATTAATAGCAGATGCGATATGCTGCTTCAGTTCAAGAAAATTAAATTCTTACAAGGTGCCTTGTAGAAATTATCTTTTTCACCTATCTCCACGTGACTGTGATTTATATGTAGTACTTATATAAAATCATAGTCATGTGGAGATTGGTGAAAGATAATGTTCTTAAAGTCATAGTCATCTAAGGAATTATACAATTCTAAACGTAATATATAATTCCTTAGATGTTTATCAATACAAGGAAGGAAATTAAATATGATTTGGACGTGCGAAGGACGTTTTTGAAAAAAATAATATATATATATATATATAAATTATTTTTTAAAAAAAAAACTCTTAATTTATTTTACAATGCAATTATACCAACGTTTCTTCAATCATCAATGCATGCTAAAAAGTCATCAGCAGGGATGGCCTTCAAAGCGCGCCGATTCACGTTGAATTCTTCAATCGACTCAAAACGATGTCCCCTGGTGGGCTTTTGAGTTTAGAGAATAGTCATAAGTCGCACGGTGTGAATACGGTGGTTGTGGAACGATATGGGTTTCATTTTTGGCAAAAAAAGTCACGAAAAATCAATGCAGTGTGAGCTGGCGCATTCAGTGTTTTCGGCACCAATTGAGATTGGACGCATTTGAGGCCCATAATGGAATGGACCGATTCTTTTGAAATTCCAACATCATGAGCAAGGTCTCTAATTGTAAATCGACGGTTTGCAAGCACCGAATCTTTAATTTTTTTGGACGTGGTTGAGGTTGGTGGTCGACCAGAGGTCTTCGTCTTCAACGCGTTCTCTGCCTTCCTTCTTTGAACTGTTTATACCACCTCTAAACATTCCATTTCTATAGGGAATACTCACCGAATGCCTTTTGCAACATTCTATACGTTTCCGTGCAAGTTCTTTGCTCAATGAATTCAGACATTTCAAAAATCGCCGGAATCAGTTTTAGCGTCTCACAAAGCCAAGCGTGACTCAAACACTAATGAATATTTTGACGTGAAATTTCACACAGATGTCAAGGACAGTGCCAGTAACCTAAAAAAAGAAAAAAATGGAAATTCCATAAGTCGGGAATTTTAAATTGAAAATTGGTCTTACTTTGTGGACACAGTAGTATATCTCGCAACGTAAAAAACCCAAAATGTTAATATTTCATGATATTTTGATTTCTGCAACAAGTAATTATGCAATCACTACATGGACCATTAAACCATCGAAATCAGACATACTTAAACTGCCTCAAAATGCCACATCAGACATAGAAAGTCATGCATCAAACACACCCACGTTTCCACGTACGTTCTTCTTACCATAACGGGAATGATTGGTCAGGTTCAAAGCTCTACCAATGTCTGCAAATAAAGCATTTCAAGGTCAAACACCGTCTAACGCTTTCAATGTTTTTGAATGAGCTCTCTTATTACACAATCTTCCAGATACGTGCAATAGCTGTAAAGCTATTACTCATTCTTGAATGAGATGCACGCGATGTTGCAACTTTTATTTCGATATGAAAATGGATCAGTATTGATCCTTTTATTTATAATAAATAACTCAATTCTTGCTTAATAATTGGGATAAATAAATTCCAGGTTCTTTTAATAATACAGGAATTAATTAAATCTGAAAATGATTATAAATATTTTTTTTTTATTGTTGATGGTGTGGTATTGGTTAATACAGCACCATGAAAAGATTTTTAATAAAAATTAGAGAGTAGAATTTAAATGTTCTTGTAATATTTCTGTTGTTGTTTCGTATCCCACTTGGTAGACATCTAAAACAGGGGTGGCCAACCCAAATGATCTTGCGGGCCACTTTGGAAATCCATCCTAACTCCGCGGGCTGCATATAAAATAATATGTCCCCCTATTAGTTTTAGAGCCACTGTAGACATTTTTTGGGAGTGAAAAATTTAAACATAATGAGTTATTATTTTTATGTTTACTATTATTCTTACATGCAAACATAGATAATATAATAATAATAATACTAAATGCACATTGTGAATAAATATGTAATACTAAAAATGAAATATAAAAATATATAAATATAAACGAAATCATTAAAAAAGATTTTTTTTTACAAGCGCGATATTTGTTTCCTCACTTTTTCACTTAGCTTTTTGCAAATCGATGAGAACGCCTCATGAGTTCTCAGAATATAATTTCATTATTCTGCGAACATAAAATTCTTGCGAATATCTGTCATCTATTCGCAAGAATTTTATTTTGAAATCAAGGTTAATTTTTTTTCTCATCGTCTCGACAGTTAATTGTTAAATATAGGGATGCACACATAAGGTATTTTTTTATTACATAATTTTTATTACTTTGGTTGGCGTGAAATTTAGTATTGATGAGTAATGGACCAAAGTTTGTTCTATTTTTTTTTTTTATTTGTTGTAAAATTTTTGTGTATTCTTTATTTTGTTCACGGTTTTTGGATTGGGTTGTATACGTAAATTCTCTCATCAGTTTACAAATTAAAATTCGATGGACTTCTCTTAGCTTTTAGAATACATAAAACAAACAACCTTTATAAAATACTATGTAATAATCTTCAGTATTTATTCAAATGGCAATAAGAAGTTAATTTTTATTTTGTGTGGTATTCTCATATTATGTATTCCACCATTATTTGCTTGATGAAGTATATTTTGCTTGATGAAGTAGTTTGAATTTCTGTCTTTAATTCTGTTACAACAATAATGCATGGCTATTGGATGAGTTTTCCAGTGGTTTGATTTTGATTGGCATCATTGAATATGAAAGCAGCATTTAGGCGGCAAGCACCCATTCACGATTTTGATATAAAGAACATTGAAGATTAAATGCAAAGAAACTTGGTAAACAGGTATCAAAATTAATCAAACAGGTAATTAAAATGATGATTGTAAATTTTAAAATGAAATTACTTTAAGTTTGTGAAACTTGGAACATGCCCGTCAACCTGCAACCTGTATCTGAGGAGTTTGTAGATAAAGCTTTTGTTGTTCAGTTATAAATTTATTTTTATTGTTTGTTTTCAAATTTCAAATATATATATGTTTCAGTTATCAAATTTTTGTAACTTAATAACACTGAGGATGATAAGGAAATAATTAAATATTTCGGCTAAATTAGTAAAAGTTATTATCTACAATTCTTCCTCGTCAGATTTATTTTTTTTAAACCTTAGACATTAGTGATAACTACTTCTCTGGCAGGTCTAATAGTTGATGAGGTAATAATATCTGTACATTTTTTTACTTTGAAATTAAAAGATAATATCTCGGTTTGACGTGGGAGAAAATAGTCGACAAGTTATGAGGCAAAGACTAAAAAAAAAAATTATCTCACTTTTTAATTCATCCTGTCTTTTAATAATTCTCTGTAAAATTTGTTCATCATCTGCAATGTAGCAATTTGATTGGCTATTTATTTCCGCTTCAATAATTCTTGGATAAAAGACAGCAAGCTTTTCTTTTAGGTTGTCAAGTTTCTACCTCGGCTTTTACTCTGGCAATTTGCTGGTGTTTTCTTAAATTGAAGATTGTTGGTGATGCTTTCTTCAAAAAAACAACCTGGTTATCGTAGAAATCATTGTTCTTGTATGTTGTCATTGTTCGTTCTATAGAATTGTATCTTTTATGCATGTATATACTAAAAGGTGAAGATTCATATATACCAAACTTGGGCAAAATAAGAAAATGCAAAAATGTTTGTCTTAATATTTTTCATAAGATTGCATTAATAACATGTAGTGTGCAAGTTGGGCAACTAGATTGTAACTGGTTGTGGTTGGGTTGTTCTTTTATAGTGTCAGTGTTCGTTTTATCGAATATACTATTCTATTTAGTATTTTGTATATATTAAAAGGTGAGGATTCATTAATACCAAACCTGGACCAAATAAGTAAATGCTAAAAATACTTGTCTTAAAATTAATACATCAAAGTGCATTAATAGTATATAGTGTGCAAATTGTCAACTTATTTTAGAATGATCGTATAAATATTTACTGCTTTTAATGAGGGATTATGATGTTGTAATGAGCAGGTGTGGGTCTCACTTTTTCGGGTACCACATTGTAGTGTGCAGGTTAGCTAACCAGATTGTAATTGGGTGAAGATACTTGAGGCAGAGGTTTGAGAACTCAGAGCTTTATTGACACAAGCACAAACGCCACACACGTACAATTAGAGACATACACTACTTAACATATTTAAAGACAAATAATTATAGATTCATGGAAGGATTCCACTTCTAAACCGAAAATCCGATACTCGGTTATACGCAGGGTGCGCGAAATATACTTCCTCTCCAGATGAAAATCTGCAAGCTAACTGACCATTTTCCCTGAACTTGGCAAAAATGGGGGGCGCTCTTGCCAGTTGATAGGTTTGGTTTTCGGTCTACCCGATACTCAGGTACGCGCAGGATGCGCAAAATATGCCTCTTTCTCCGGGTGAAAGTCTGTAGGCCAATTGACATTTCTCCTGAAAGCACAAAGGCCGGTCACAATGGGTAGGAGGCTGGGCTACAAGTATAATATGCCAAATGGTAATTAAAGCGAAATTTATTACATGTTATGAATGTTATATTAATTGTACTCGCAAATCATAAATATTTACCATTATCCTAGAATTTCACTGTCATTTGTAGCTATTTAAATTAACTGACGTGTAGACTAAGATATCAAATTAAGCCTTTTATTCACCAAATATCAGCAGAATAATGACAAATTATACAAATTTTAAAATTGAATTAAAAGCGTTATAAAAATTATATTTTATTAGAAAATTTATTTTTTGTTTATATAAGTCCAACTCATCGAAACCATGTATATTTACCGCCAAGTAAGAAAAAAAAAGCACGTCTTCAAAAAGTAAATATCAGCTGTAGCTGTTAAAGATCGTTGGTGTCTCGTGACTGGGCATATCAAATGATTTGCTTTATTCGCTAAATGTCTGATGAAATTGTATGACGAATTACCTTGGCATTTGATTAGGTAACCATCGTCATCATCTACAGCTGTTTCGGATTTGTCAATGATATTTGCATATGGTAGTGCGAGTGTCACAGCTGTTGCCCATGAAATACATGTGCAGTGAAAGTACTCAAAGTGTACTGGTACATGTATCATTGTCTACGTATGATTGAAAGTAAAATGATTTGAGGAGTAGAAGTTTGAGTTCTATGAGCTGGTATGTTGATCGAAACAAAATCAAAATCAATTCATTTTTGACTAAATGTGTTAATTTTACATTCTAAGAGAAATTTCTTTAGACAGACATTATAACTTTACTATAATTTGAACATAATAAAAATAATTAATTAAATAAAATAATAATTAATAAATAAATAATTAATTTAAAATTTATAAAAATATTATTTAAAAAAATGCAATTCGCTATTTATTTTAAATAAATAGCGAATCAAATACCTATATTGCAATTGAAGACCTAATATTCATCATCATCAGCAGCAACAGTGGCGCAACAGCCCCATGGTATGCCAAGACCGTCAGCCTACTGAAAGATTTATAGACGGTAGATGATCTTTTACGTGGTAGAGTTGTCAGCCCTACGCTCATATTAGACCAGGACCTACGATTTAAAGCGGATTCGAACTACTACAAACATCCATGGCACCGCCGGGGAGTCGAACCCGAAACTTGTAGTACCGAGCGCCAGAGCGCTAGTCAATCAGCCCGCTTCCAGGCGCCGAGGACCTACTATTACAGAGAACTAATTGGCCTGATTACCGAGTGGTGGGTACTAATACTCAGTACTAGTTTTGAAAGTGGGACTTTAATTATAATCACCCTGTACTTTCACTGCTGTGTATCTTTTGATGTATGCATTTGCTTTATGTTTTGAGATATAACTTCTGCAGCTAATGTGAATTTCGGATATTGTTATCAATATTTTACATAAATTAATATGAAACATTGTTTTCTGGCCTGCACGGCGATAATCAAATTTTAAAAAATTAAGTAATTGAAACAAATACATTTAACAAGTAACATAAAAAAATTCAGTCAATTCCTACTTTTTTTTTTTTTCACTCTTTTAAACAATTTTTCATACATTTTTCTTTAAGTTTATCTGGCGCCATCTGTGGGTAGATACATGCAACTTAAATCTAAAAAAACCTAAAACTAATTAATTAAATTTAATTAATGAATTAATATTTGAAAAAAAAAAACTGCATTAACATCCAGTGTCATCCACTACAAGTTCAAAAAAAAAAATGTATTTGAACTGTAGTGGATGAATAAGAAATATTTCATGAACGATTGAAAATTTGAACAAGATATATAAAGGGAGAGTGTGAGCTAATAGAAGGAATTAAATAAATTATAATTACAGGTGTTTAATCGTTTAAATAATTCCATTTTCAGAACAATCCCCCTTCCTTCCATATTCTGCCATTCATTAACATGCGGTTCCACACTCTCTATACGCAGTTAACAAGATTAGAACATTGAGTGGGTATTGAGCAGTGTCCCCATTAGATGAGGTTCTTTATGATTTTTAATTAAAAAAATGCAGTTATCCATTTGAATTAATTAAATCGTTAAATGGAGTAATAAATTATGGGCAGAATTCCAAATTGCGTCAATGTTCTTGTTTTTTTTTTTTTTTTTTTTTTTTTTAATAAATATTCTAAATGTTTCTTTTTAAGTAACGTGATATCAGCAAGTTTAATCGATAAAATTAAAAAGAAAAGAAAATCGAAATATGTCAAACGTTAATCTAGTGTAAAAAGGAACAGATATGGAAAATGTACAAAAAATAGTAATAATAAAAATAAAATGTTCAAAAGTAGTAGAAACTGCTACATGAATATTAATGATTAAAAAGTACAAAATCGACTATAAAGTTATGGAGAAATAAAATTTGGAATTTGCATAGTTAAAAATAGTGTAAGAACAAAAAATTCATAAGTAATAATTAAATATTAAACAAAATCAGATGAATATTTATACTGATAAAAAGCACACATTTTAAATTTTAAAGTTGTTCACAAAAAAATGGTGAAAAAAAAGATATATATTTGATGTTTAATTATTGATGCTTTTATTAAATGAATAAAAAGTACAAAGAGGACTAAAAGCTTTAAAAAAATATATAAAACCCATCAAAATGCGAATATAATAAATTTATAATTATAATGAATATATATATTATATAAATATATTATCTATAATAATATAAAATTATTGTAGCCCGACTGTTAGCTCAGTGGCAGCGTGCGACGCTGGTGAGCATGAGGGCTGAAGTTCAGTTCACTAACGGCTGTGTTGTAGACATTGTTTCAAAAAACGAGGAGCCTCGATGGCGTTTGGGATGTTCAGCATCTTGCCTCATTAGACAGATTACCTGGTGAAAATTTACTGGGTTTTCTCCCATACGATAAGTAAATGCGCGATGCGCGATAGTTCCCCCTAAAAAATCCTCTACCAGAAGGTACTACCTTTTTCTTCTTCAACGACACGAAGCCAAGTCAGACGTTTACCTGCGGGTGCTCCATCCCAACAGAAGCTGTCCCCCATCTTTATATCTTCTATGAAAATACACGAACTCATGGGCTTGGTCTAGATGTTGTTGTCGACCAATTGGGATAAGAAACAGCGAAAAATTATAATAGAAAATAATAAATTTATTTATTTTTTTAAATAAAAGTATATATTATTTATTTCCAAAATTTTTTTTTTAATTGATTATAAAATTTCTGCATTGTTATAAAAATTCAATAAATTGAAAAAAAATAATTATAGCCAATAAAATAAATTAAGCCAGCAGCTTCTTTAAAGGGGATCTAACGTCTTTGGTCTTCCTCAATATGTCATTATGTACATACATTTACGAAACTATAAAACATTATTATTTTTTTCTGTTGAAGTCACTTTCAAAAGCTACATTTCTAAACGTCTCTTTTAGGAGAACTATAGAATACAAAACTAAATCTTCGTGTCTTAGCGAATTATTATCTGACACCAAAGGAAAAGTCCGGGAGACAATCGGGGATGACTGGAAAAATTGAATGGAGAAACCCGCAAAGAGGCTGATGTCTATTTTAGATTGAAAACTGCACATGATTGCCTGGTCAAACATCTGGCCAAAATAGGGATGGCGAACTCTTAATATATGTGTTTTGTGTAAGATAGAAAAAATGAATAAGGCCATTCTACTTGTTTGCTCGGGACTGGACTCCAACTTGCAACAGAATGAGTGATGTGTGTATTCTTTATTGGGGGGCCAGAGAAAACATGTCCTGATCACACGGACTTTTATTTTGGCACTTCTAGCTCTTTAAAATTTTATCTTTAGAGCGTTTAACTTGTTTTAAACTATTTTTAAGGCCTTTGGGTCGTTTCTATTAAGAATGTCTAGTCTCTTACTTTTGTCATTTTGATTTGCTTATAGGTTATTTTTGTTTCTACGTTAAGTGGCCAAATGTGTATGGATTGAGTTCCAATAAAGCCAACATTTCTAAACGTTCCTTAGAGCGCTCATAAGTAACAATAAAACAATCACAATTAGAATTCTTTTAGTAAAAATACAAACCATACCTTAGTAGGTACATAATTACACTAGTAGAATAAATCATTACATTCTTCTTTACAACTCTTCTTTATATCATGCAGAGGATATTTAGCCGTCACAAACTGAAATTTTTATAATGTTAATATCAGAGGTGGGAGGAATAGGAATCAGATTCAGGAGCAAAGTGTCGTGAAGTGAACATTTTTGAAGGAGTCGGTTTAAATAGGCTCCCGACATTTTTATGAAGATAATTTTTATTTTCAAAAATTCTAGGAATTAATGTTATTAAATGTTAAGGAGGCAGTAGTTAAATTGTATCCTTCAATAATACAAAAAGCAATAATACTAGCAATATAATAGCAGTATAATAGCAACATAAAGCAATAATACTAACAATAATAAAGCAGTAATACTAGCAATAATAAAAAGCAATATAATAGCAATATAAAATAATTATACTAGCAATATAATAGCAATAATGAAGCAATATAATAGCAATATAAAAGCAATAATAAAGCATTAATAAAGCAATATAATAGCAATAATGAAGCAATATAAAGCAATAATAAAGCATTAATAAAGCAATATAATAACAATATAAAGCAATAATAAAGCATTAATAAAACAATATAATGACAATACAAAGCAATACCGCTAGCAAAGACAACGGCTGTTTTATCAGCATATCAAGTGAGACTTCCCTCAGTACTGAGGCCTATAAATTTAATGACTTAATCACGAATGACTATTCTTGATTGACTCATTTACTTCTTCTTGCCATATCTGCAAATTCTTTACTGCCAATTGGTTTCTTAATTTATTTGTATTATTGATTTTGTCGCAATAAAAGTCTTTTAAAATTGTTGACCGCTTCAACAATTCAATTGTTGACTGAAAAACAAAAAAGATTCGTGGGGACGAGAAATAGATTTAATGTATAACGTGGATCAAATATAATACGGCATCTTCGTATAACCATAAAACATTTTCATTTGTATATTTATAGATTGGAAACGATTCGTACGAAATTAGAAATTATTTAATGTGAAACTTGGATCAAACATAATACGCCATATTCGTATAATCATAAATCATTTTCATTAGTGTATTGACATGTCGCAAAAGCAGAAAAGATTCGTGAGAAATGAGAAAAATTGTCTCATGGACACACATAAAAGGGGAGACTGTTCATTAAACAAAATCTGTTCAATTCCGCACTTTAAAATCTGTTCCCCCTTCCCCCGATTTTTTCCCGATGACACCATTCTACAACCATTCTTTATAGGTTGATTGATGAATTTCACTTGAAAAGCGGCAATCATTTGTTAAAAGCCGCTCTATTGCCCCTAAAAATCCCCTCTCTTTTCCCGTAACTCGAATAATTTATCATAGGTATCAACCCATGTTCAAAAATTAATACTTTATATCTACATATATCTACTTTTCAAATTCATTATTGGTCTGTGTTGAAGTTTATGCGAATAATGATATTTTTGGTAAGAGGGGGAGAATCATTTTTGGCCGATTGATTAATTTCATATGTTAGAAATGTGTAAACCAGAGTTGTTCAAAGTGGGACACTCAGATACTATGCATGTGCTCTAACAAATCATTCGAAAATGTTGATATTTTTAAGTGTTTATTTATTTTGAATTATTAATTACACAAAAATATACAAGAAAGGAGGAATTTTTTTAATTTATTTTTAAATTTCTTCATATTTATGTTTATACACTCATGTCCATAAATTAAGGAATAATTCAGAATCACACAGAAATTGAACTCTAAAATAAAAATTTCACCTGTAGAATTATCACACACATCTTGAAGAAGAATATGCAAATTACAAGAAACCATCAGAGGGGCGCGGATAGTACGTCACAATGACGAGTGTAAGAGAGGGGTATATAAGGAATGGTGGCAAAGAAGTAAAATTGTTCACAAGCGCTTTAAAAAGCCTTTCAGTGCAATAACCGCATAGTTATGGCACAAAGGAAGCATTTGGATGATTTTTACGTGGTAGAATTATGGGACGACTGGAATGTGGACGTACCCACCTGGAAGTATCCGAGGAACTTGGAATCACCCAGAGTGTCATATCCAGGCTTTGGCAACGATTCCAAGATAATGGTAATGTGAGTAGATGTTACAGCACAGGTCGCCCCCGAGTTACAACGCCGAATGAGGACCGGTATTTAGCAGTTACTGCCAAAAGAAACAGACGGAGCACAGCATCAGACCTGTCTCGTCAGCTCTCTTCAGCTACCGGTACGACAGTTTCAAGGCAGATTGTGTACAGACGCTTAGGGCACATTGGTCTATATGCTCGTAGGCCTGTCAGATGTGTTCCACTTACCGCAACTCACTGTCGCCTGCGATTAACCTGGAATAGAGAGCATGCATTGTGGACACCGCAACAGTGGTCTAGTGTGATGTTTTCCGACGAGTCCAGGATGTTTAGTTCGCAGTCTGATTCTCGCCGGACTTTCATATGGAGAGCAATTGGAGGCCAGGTGCCCGTTACCACCAAGAGAACACCAGTGAACGACACCGATAATTTTACGGTAAGGCCCTGTATTGCATCGTCCGGGAGCTAACCCTGGATGGCTCGAAATTTGCTCCAGGGAGGAATTATTAATTATGGTTCCAGAACTGCCTGTCTCTTTCTTTTCCTGAATGTTCAGAGTGTAACGATGACAGGCCACATCAGGCCCACAGAGTTGTTCAAAATATTTTATGCGTACCAGACACAGATTTTTTTTTACTGTAAAAGCATGATTTAATAAAGCTAAAAAGGGTGAACATCCCTAATTCTAATTTTTTGTAGAGAATATAGATTTCTGTGGTACTGCTAGGTTAAAAATATGTCCCTTTTTGCCATCTATCAATAGGATGGCAAAAATATTATGAATTTTTATATAATATGTTATATATTCTACCAGTTTACGTATCTCGGTACTATCATTATCAAAGATAATAATGTGAAACTTAAAATTGACAATAGATTAACTAAGGCTAATAGATGTTACCATTGTTTATAGAAACTCCAAACTTTTAATTCTCAAGACAAAAAATAATCTCCATATAACTCTCATCAAGCCTATCCTATTTTATGGCAGTTAATACTGGCCATTAACAAAAGCAGATGAAGACAGACTTTTAATTTTTGAAAGAACAATACTTCGAAAAGTTTTTTGGTCCAGTTAGAGAGAATAATGGAGAATTTTGTTTAATCATGAAATCTATAGAAAATATATCCATAAATTATAAGAACGTTGATATTAAAAGTTCGCTCTTTTATGCACACACATACAAAAACAAGTAATATAAAAAAAAAAAAAAAAATTAAAGTCAATTCCTACTTTTTTTCACTCTATTACAGAAAGTCCTTTATAAATCATTTTCATTCATTTTTTTAAGTTTATCTGGAGCCCTCTATTGGTAGATGTATGCAACTTAAATCTAAAAAAAAAAACTAAAATGAATTAATTAAAAATGTAATTAATGAATTAATATTTGTTAAAAAAACTGTATTCACATCCAGTGTCATCCACTACAAGTTCAAAATATGTATTCGAACTTGAGTGGATGAATAAATAGTATTTTATGAACGATTGAAAATGTGAACAAGATATATATATAGGGAGAGTGTGAGCTAATAGAAGGAATTGAAAAAAAGCACTTCTAAGACTATTCCTTTTCAAAAATACCGACCAGCGTTCGCTGACGGATGAACCTCATTCGAAGCGAGCAATCGTCTACCAGAAACGTTCCATCCACCCTCCAACCCAAAATCCCTCTCCCTCCCGTATAATTACAGGGATCGCTCCCGTGTATCGATCGGTATCTCCCTCGCCGAAATAGGCCACGGCTGAAACGGGGGATCTGTGGCCGTTGAACTTGACCCGTCTGGGGCCACCCCGTTCCGCAGACGGTGGTGCGGCCCACTCTCCTCCCCACGCCCACGCGCCCTCACCCATTCATGACTCTGCGGGTTGTAAATTTTAAGAGTCGTCACTTTCTTTCTGGAAGACTGTGATGAGTCATAAGAAAAGCCTTTCGCGGTGTCATCCTTAGCTTCTAGAACAATTTCCTAAATAATATATTATTGCGTGTCTTTTTTTTATTATTATTCCCGTTTTAATTTAAAGTAACTTTATTAACTTTTAATTTTTTAACTTATTTTAACTTTCAACTTATGTAACTTTTAACTTTTTGTTTTAAACTTTTTTTGATCGACATTTGCGATAAATTCTTGCAATAGATTTATCATTTATCATTTAGATTTTGAAATAAAAAATTAAAAATTAAAAACTGAAAAAAAAAAAATGAATAAATAAAAAATTCATCTAGCGCTTTGACGCTCGGTACCACAGGTTTCAGGTTCGAATTCCGGCGTTGCCATGGATGTTTTTAGTGGTTCGGAATCCACTTTAAGCAGTAGGTCCCGGTCTCATATGACCAACCACATCTTTCCCAAACTGTAAAAGGGCAACTCAGGTCTAGGCACAGTTATGAGGTGTGATGTAGTAGTAGTGGTGGTACAAAGTGGTTGTTGTGTTTCAAGGAATAACATTTGAGGTTTGCATTCTTCACTCATATTCTCATATCTTATAGGGGAACTTTCCGACTTACAAATTTAATGTGTTCTTCCGGTGTAGGTAAGAACTGTCGATGTCACTTAATAAATTCATGTTTGTGAAAATTGCAACACCATGAAGGACTATTGAAGGACGAAGGCGGTAATGCAAATTAGCTCATGATATGCAAATGATTAGAATTTCAAATCCGTAGCGCATGCGTATGCTGAGCAGCGCCCTTTGAACGGCGGATGGATCCGAATAAATAAACGGCTGTAGCGAGGCGTGTATGGTTATCGGTGGTTATCTGCTAGTGGTAAACGTTAGCTCAATCGTTATTTATGCCTCTTCGACGAAGAGAGAGCGAGATTTGAACAACTTACAGAGTTTGAACGGGGAGAATCATCGGCCTTCGTGAAGCTGGATTGTCTTATCGTGCAGTAGCCGCACGTGTGCAGCGTAACAGTAGCACAGTGATGCGTCTTTGGAAGCAGTGGACGGACGAGTGTCGGACAACTCGGAAATCCGGAGTGGACCCCGAAATGTGACGTCAGCTCGCGATGTTAGACACCTGGTCCGCATGGCGCTGACGGACCGTACAGCTTCTTCTAGACAATTGGCAGCACAGTGGTCAATAGCTACAGGTTTTTCATTGTGTGCTTCATCAATTCGTAGACGTCTGCTGCAGCGCGGACTGCGCGCAAGGACTCCTTTATACAGGATCCCTCTCACACCAAATCATCGCCGCCTGCGGCTACAATGGGCCGCTCAGCATAGAGATTGGCGTGCTGATTGGCAGCATGTCGTGTTTTCTGACGAATCCCGCTTTAATTTGTGGTACCATGATGGCCGCATTCGTGTCAGACGCTATGCCGGTGAACGCGACCTTCCGGAATGCATTATCGAACGCCACAGTGGAACACAGACCGAACACCCGGAGTTATGGTTTGGGGTGCCATAGCATATCATGGACGATCTCAATTGCTAAGAATTGTGGGCAATCTGAACAGCAACCGGTACATCAGTGAAGTTCTACAGCCCCAAGCTGTTCTCTTCCTTCAAAGCTTGCCAGGAGCTGTATTTCAACAGGACAATGCCGGCCCTCATATCGCTAGGATTGTTCAATCCATCTTTGCAACGCGGCAGGTACAGCTTCTTCCTTGGCCTGCGTATTCAGCGTATATTTCGCCGATTGAATATATGTGGGATTTCGTTGGTCGGCGTCTCGCTCGTGATCCTCGTCCTGTTGCTTCTGCAGACGAACTTTGGGTGCGCATACAAACAATATGGAATGCTCTTCCTCAGGCAGACATTCAAAATTTGTTTGACTCCATGCCACGTCGTGTAGCAGCACTTATTGCGGCGCGTGGTGGCTACACAAAATACTGATTCCGATCTCTTGTTATTGTTTGTTTGCTTTGAAGATTTAATCATTTATTTGTACCACTACCACTCAATTGTGTATTAAATTTCATTCAATTATGACGATTCCTTCATGGTGTTGCAATTTTCACAAACATGAGTTTAGTTAAAGGAGCTAGTTCATAAGATGATACTGTTTACATAATAATATGCCTTTTATAATACAGCAATATTATACAAGAAAAGATTAAAATATTATTGTTATATATTTAGGAATGTTTTTAACACGTGTTTTATTTACATAATACTTGAGCGCAACTTTGAAATTTAAAAAATGCAAACAAATTAAAAAAGATCATTTATATCTCTGAATCTAATGAAAAGAGAGAGAGAGAGAAAAAAAATTTTTTTCAAAAGTAAGGTTTTCAAAATGAAAGGTTATTCAGTTACCAAATTTAAATTGATTACGATTTTCACTGAATTCTATTTTGTTAAGAATTAGAATAATTTCAAATCCGTTTTCTGTTTGTGATTTTTAAAACTTTAAAGACACTTTTATTATAATTATTTCAAAAAAAAAATATATAACTGGATAGTTAGTACAGGTATAAAATAAGTACAAGACAAGATAGACAGTAAGCAAAAAAGAATTACAAAAACATTATTTTTAGAAGGAAAAAACTTCTTTAAATAAAGGTGTACCTTTGACTACATGTGTAATTGCGTGGTTGTTTTGAAAAGGAATGACTTAACGTTTGTCTTTCGATTGATTCAGTGAAGGAGGGGGTGGGGGGTGGAGAGATGGAAAATGCGAGTACGATGTTTGTAGGTGGCTTGGCGTACTGCCAGGTATGGAAATATCAATTGGAATTCGAAGAAGCGTTCGTCTGTGTTGTCCAAAGAAGGCTTAGTTTAGTTAGTCCAATGACACGGAAAGATTGGCAACTTGCCCACATATTTTAATTTAGTGTCGTGGATATTATAAGGAGGGGGAGTGGATTAATTCGAAATAAAAATTATTGTACAGATTATAGAAATTTTCTTAACTTTTTTTAATTGTATACTTGAAATATAATTTGTTTGATATTTTTAAAAAATCAATTAATTTATTGGTATTGTTTACTTTATAGTGGTATTGTTTACTTTATAATATTTAGTTTATTAATCTTAAAGAGATTCCATTGTTAGGTATGGAAATATGAACGATTCCATGAAATCCATTAGCCCGTCTTCTAAAGCAGGGGGTCTCCAAACTACGGCCCGCCAATGTCATCCATCCGGCCCGCGACAGCGAATAACTTATTGTTGCTGTAATAAGTTGGATAAAAACACAGATTGATATTAACTCGGTTTTATTTGGCTTGCCAGGTAAAGCTTAATGACAAGCATAACACGCAGAAAATTTAACTTAAGCATAACAACTAACTGGAAATTAAAGATAATGGCAGAAAAATTAAAATGGTTTTGGCCCTGGGTACTTACTGGTGTAAACAGTATGGCCCTAAGGCTGAAAAGTTTGGAGACCCCTGTTCTAAAGCAATTAATTTCAAAAATTATAGTTCATTTTGAAAAAAAAAAAACTGTATCTAACCAAACCAAATCAAACGTGTACCACAAACATTACACTGAAAAGTGAATACCAAAAACATTGCACCGCTTTCCTTATAAAGCAATTAATTTCAAAAATTATAGTTCATTTTGAAAAAAAAAAACAGTCTTCTTTTCTTTTTACATCGTGGAGGAAATGATGTAAAATAGGAAATACGTATACATATCGCAACTCCCTGTTTTACTTCAAACCTATACCAATGGATGTTTGTAGTGGTCCGGAATCCTCTTTCAACAGTAGGTTCCGGTCTGTTTAGCCCAAAGTGTGCACAAGATGACCTTAGAGAGACTAACCAAACCAAATCAAACGTGTACCACAAACATTACACTGAAAAGTGAATACCAAAAACAAAGCAATTAATTTCAAAAATTATAGTTCATTTTGAAAAAAACTGTCTTCTTTTCTTTTTTACATCGTGGACGGAACGATGTAAAATAGTACATACTACAACGTGATATAATAATAATAACATAATGATAATAATGTAATTAATAATAATATACTCCTAACGTACAATATAACGTATAATAATAACTCCTCCCACGTAATAATAATATACTCCTATACGTAATAATAAGTAATACGTACATATCGCAACTCCTATTAAACGTAGTATACCATAAACATTGAACCAAAAGGTAGAAAGATGGAGGAGTTTATTGGTTTCCGGGGGGGGGGCGGTAGAATTTCAAGGGTAACTTTCCCACTTTTATGTACCATATGTAGAAATCTGAGAAAATTCGGAAAAATTCCCATCATGCAATACGATTATGCGAGTCAATAACGCATAGTGTCACAACTCTGATGGAATCATCTTATTTGTGAAAATAGTGACTACGATGCATTCAGTCAAATTAATTAATTATATAAACATTTCTCTGGTTTTCTTTAAGAAATCGTTCATTTTGTGTTCATTTTAAATTAATTCGTCTAATCCAGGGATGGCCATTCCGCGACCCGCCTATGAACATTTTCCCGGCCCGTGAGATTTAGCACACTTTTACAAAATATATTTATTTTATAATGGCCAAAGTAGTGATAACCATTGTATTAAATATACATTATGTGTGCATTCCTATATTCAAAAATGAACTGCCGAAATGATCAGAAATAATGAACTTTGATTTTAAAACAATATTCCCGCGAATATATGAACGGGTATAGCCTGTTTTATTTGTGAGTTTACAGTTATGAGTTCACAGAATAATTAAATTATAAACACCAATTATAATTACGATTGCAACACCCATTACGATGTGCCAAAACCCAAATGGAGATCGATTTGCAAAATCTAAGTGAAAGAGTGGAGAAACATATATCGCACTCGTAAAATAAATATTTTTGAATGAGTTAATTTTTTTTATTTCGTTTATATTTACATATGTTTTATATTTCACTTTTTAGTGTTCTATATTTCTTTACAATATGTGTTTAGCATCATTATTATTATTACATTATCTATGTTGACATGTAAGAATAATAGTAAAGACAAAAATAATAACTCATTATGTTTCAGTTTTTCACTCTAAAAAAATTTTTATAGTTGGTCTAAATGTAATAAGGGGATATACAATTTGGTGTTCGGATACATTTCCAAAGTGGCCCGAAAGATCATTTGGGTTGGCCACTCCTGGTCTAATCTAAGAGATAAACCCAACGATAATAACTAATTTAATCTAAATTTAGCTGTGTATTAATGATTCTGTGTATTAATGTATTAATGATAAAAAAAAACGATTCATGAATGGGTTGCAATTGTTCAAAAGTTGAAGACTTCTCATTCCCATTTTTCCATAGAATTTCGCTTAGAATTCCCATTTCTTTCCGTTTGTTTTCAAAAGAAACAACTATTTCGTATTCATTCGTGTTTTTAAGCCGATAAATTTTCCTTGAAAACGAATAAAAATTTATCTATGGCCAGATTGACTTAATATCTATGAATTAGTAATGAAGTATTTGCTGATAAAGTAATAAAATTTCAAACTATTTAAATGAATTTGATATAAGTTATTTTTAATAGCTAATAGTTAATAGCGTTTTATTTTAATCTATTTAACTGTTAACTTAAACAACCGGTTTAATTTGTTTCAATTCCGACGTATGGTTAATTGCGTTATTTTAGTTTTCTTTAATAGAGGGCGCCACTACAACATTATATAAGTTGTTCTACGCAAAATTCACTTTAAAGATTTGTTTAAATTTTATGTATAAAAACTTTATAGCAAACAATTAGTTTACAATTCTAAGAAACACTTCTTGTTGATTATTTAAAAAAAAATTTAAAAAACAATAATAATAATAAATTTCTACTATTTCAGAAAGATAAAATTTGAAGCACTTTTTTTTTTTTTTTCTCTTGAACGTTTATTTTTTTTCACACTCATGTAAATACTTTTTAGAGGATTATAAATAACACAGAACTTTTAAATTTTGTTTATAAGTAAATATAATCTGTAATTACTGACTTTTGTTATATTTTTACCAAAATTGAAGCTATTTAATAATACATTTCTGGTTTTCGAGACCGCATTCGTCTTACTTGTTTTACACGTGACCCATTTAGTGGATGTGATTTGAATCTAGTTTGAAATGTAAGTTGCAGTCACTGCTTTAAAAAACGTGTAGATCCATTGGAATTATCGTGAAAGTATTGTTCCATTCCTTATGGAATAAATGTCAAACCGATAAAGTGGTATTAAGCATTATGAAGTTATAAAAATTTATCAGGTTCTTAGGCTGATAGAGCGTTGATATTTTTAAAAATACTTGTTTTCCTTTCTTAAATATAGTATACTTTAACCGTACTTCCTCCTATACACTGGCAAGGAAGTACAGCGCAACTACTCTCTTCTGTTGAGAAACGTTTGGTTTCCAGTCTCTCACCTCGAGAGGAAATATATTTAATCCAACCCTGCGTATCAGTTGAGCTACAGACTCTCACCCGGAGAGGAATTGTATTTCGCGCATTCTGCGTGTAGCTGAGTTTCGGGTTTTCTTCCACGAATCTGTAATTAATTGTCTTTAAGTGTATTAAATATTTTTTTTGCCTTTAATTGCAAACGTTTGGTAATAAAGCTGTGAGTTCTTCGACCTATACCTGAAATGTGTAAACCCAATCACAATCTGGTTGCCCGACCTGCACACTACAATACAGAATAAATTTTCCATATGTTTCTTCTTTATGCTGTTGTTGTTCTAATGCAGCTGGCACTACAGAGACAGTTCATCTTTATGCCATTAGCAAGGGCTGCACCACTGTTACTCATTTAGCACTACCCAGGGGGGGCACGTGTAACTTGAAGACATGTTACAAACGCGAGTAATACTGCAGAGGGGTGTAGCTTGAAGATAAACTACGGACGCGAAATAACAATACCTCCGCAACGTTCTACGATCCTGTTAGATCGGGACCTACAGTTTAAAGTGGATTCCGAACCACTACAAACATCCATGGCACATGGCTACAAACATACATATTCGAACCTGTGGTACCGAGGGCCATTCGGCCATTCAGGCCCCCTATCTTTATATATATGTAGATAAAAGAAAAAAATTCAAAGCACACTTACGTAATTGTTTCGAAAATTATTATTTATTCATTTAATTAATTCATTCTGTTTCTGTACTTAAAAAAATGAAACCTATGAAACCAATTGTTAAATCACAAGCATAAAATCTAGTCTCTAACCCATCCATATTAACCAATTCCATTCAAACCGGATATACGAAATGCATCCCCGTATATATATTCAGCTAAACGAAGTAGAAAAAAAAAAAGGTTTAAAGGATTACACAAAAATTCTTTTGTCACTCAAAACGGCAGCGTACCTGTACCCTGTCGTGACTGCGTATGCATATGAGCCCTTTCTGCGCGCTTAAGAAAAAGGGGGGAGGGAAGGAATAATAAATAAATAAAGTGAGCAGGTGTGACAGGGAGGTCATGAACACGTCTCACCCACCTGCCATGGCTCTCCCATCTCGTACGGATGACTGCAAGGCACTTGCGTAACGGTTCTTGTAGAGGAAGTGAGGGCTATTGAACAACGTTCAATTAACTCTCTCAGTGATAACCAATCTTATCTGTTCTACCACTCCCTTTTAAGGGAAAAATTATTATTATTCATCCCCCCCATCTGAAAATTTACCATCTTCAAGCCAGTAAATAAAAAGTATTGTTAACAAAATTGTGTAGCATGTCCATAGTAAACAAAGATGTTATACTACTGTTGTCCAAAAAGTAAGACTATTTATCAATTTAAAATTCAAAGGGCTTATGGAATTTCAGTTTTTCTTTCTTTCTTTTTTTAGGTTGCTGGTACTGTCCTTGACATCTGTGTGAAATTTCACGTCAAAATATTCATTAGTGTTGGAGTTACGCTTGGCTTTTAGAGACGCAAAACTGTCTCCGACAATTTTTGAAATGTCTCTTCAATCGACTCAAAACGGTGTCCCGGAGTGGTCTTGTGAGTTTAGGGAATATAGAGAAGTAGTACGATGCTAAATCATAATACGGTGGTTGTGGAACGATATGGGTTTCATTTTTGGGGAAAAAGGCACGAAGAATCAATGCAGTGTGAGCTGGCGCATTTAGTGTTTTCCGTACCAATCGAGATTTGACGCGTTTGAGGCCCAAAACATCTTTTAAAATGGAATTTTGAAATTCCAACATCGTCAGTAAGGTGTCTAATTGCAAATCGACGGTTTGCAAGCACCAAATATTTAATTTTTTGGACGATAGCTTCGTCGGTTGAGGTGGAGGGTCGACCAGACAGTTCTTTGTCTTCCACGCGTTCTCTACTTTCTTTGAACTGTTTATATACCACTTGTAAACAGTTCTTTCCGATATAGGAATGCTCTCCGAATGCTTTCTGCTGCATTCTATACGTTTCCACAAACAAAACTGAATGCAGGTTTTTTGCTTAATGAATCCAGACATTTCCAAAATCGCCGGAATCAGTTTGAGCGTCTCACGAAGCCAAGTGTAACTCAAACACTAATGAATATTTTGACGTTAAATTTCACACAGATGTCAAGGACAGTGCCAGCAACCTAAAAAAGAAAAAAATTGAAATACTATATGCCCGCGAAATTTAAATTGAAAACTGGTTTTACTTTTTTGGTCACAGTAATAATAAAGGATAATATGAAAATAAAAATTAACCAAGACATTAAAACTGATTCTAACGAAAAGGTTAATCCTGGGGAGCGGTTATCAAAGAATTAAATATCTACTCTATTTATTTATTTTGATTAACTCTCTGGCGTTCGGTTCTACAGGTTTTTGGTTTGAGTCCCGACTGTACCATGGATGTGTGCAGTGGCTCAGTATACATTTTAAACCATAGGTCCCTGTCTTACATGACTATAGAGAGTTGGGAGTAGTGCTGACAACCTTATTCCGTAAAAATAAAAAATAATAATCTGTTTCTGAAATCTGCCAATAGGCAGACGATTTTGGCCCATTATGAGGCTGTTGTGCCACATATGAGGATGATTTATTTTTTTTTTCCTAGCGATATTCTTAAATCACAGTTATCCGTCTGTAGGGCTGCCCCCCTAATAATTTATGAACGTTCTAAAGACACGCTTCATTAAATATGAAAAAGAAATGCTAATAAATATTTTGCATTATGGTCCTAAAACCATTAACTGTATATATTTGTGTATTGCACTTTTACACAAACGAAGAACGTTTTTAAATTTTTTGTGAGATAAATTTCACCTTCTCATACTTCTATTAAATTCCGCACCAACGTTACTCACTCAACGCTACCCAGGGGGTGCGTGTAGCTTGAAGATAAGCCACGGACGCGGAACAACAATACCTCCGCAACGCTCTACGATTCTTCTAGACCGGGATCTACAGTTTAAAGCATATTCCGAATCACTACAAACATCCATGACACCACCGGGACTCGAACCCGACACCTGTGGTACCGAGCGCAAAAGCATTAGCCACTCGGCCATTCAGGCCCCGCAAAAGAAATTTAAAAATGTTAAATTTATTTTAAGCTTATTATATTTTATATCAGGGGTACATTTACCGAGGCATGGCGTTTTGAAAATCCATATTATTTAACGTTCAATTAATTCAGTGATTCCCAATCTTATTGTGATGTTGTTCTTTTAAAATAAAATAATAATAATTATTATTATTATTATTTTATTTTTAATCAATTAATTATTATTATTTATCCCCTCTCTGGAAATTTACCTTCTTCAAGTCAGCAAACAAAAAAAGTATAGTAAAAAAAAATTGTGTAGTATATCATTGTAAATAAACATGTTAAAAATGAGGGACTTTGTGGTTTATAAAATTTTCATTATGCGTAGGAAATTAAGATAACGGAAAATAATAGGAAAATAAAAATTGCGCAAGACATTGAAATGGGTGGTAATGAAAAAGGATGATCTTGGGGAGCTGCCTTCAAAGAATTAATTATCGTTTTTTTTTTTTTAAGCAATATTCTTAAATTGCCGAGATTCGCTCTTTTCAGTAGGGTTTACCCATCCCCCTCAGAATCCACTTTGAACCGTAGGTTCCGGTCTATAGCGCGTTGAGCATAGGGCTGACAGCCCTACGTAAAAAAAAAAACACCCCGTGTTTCGAATCTGCCATTAGCGCCAATGATGATGATGATGTATTGCAAACTTATGCGATGCTGGTAAAAACCTATACTTTAGCTTTTCTAAGATAAACAAGCTCATGTAAGATAAACCAGCCGACTCATGCCTCAAGCCGACACAAGCCGACTCAAGCTAAGATAAACAAGCCGACTCATGCCTCAATAACAACGTGTGCCGCTGGTGAGCTTTAGGGCTACTACTACTACCCTATACCACATCACTGTGCCTAGAGCTGAGTTGCCCCTATACAAGTTTAGGAATGATGTGGGTGAGAAGTCTGATTGGGCTTTGTGACGTTCTACGTTCATATGAGAACGGGAGCGCCAGAGCTCTAATCACTTGGCCATCAGGCGCCTGAACTTTAGAGCTGATGTTCATTCTGCTGGCGGCAATGTTGTAAATATTGTTTCACAAAACGAGGAGACTCGATGGCGTTTGAAAGTTCAGTTTCTTGCCTCGGGAGTCGGATTACCTGGTGGGAGTTTTTCCGGGGGTTTTCCATACGATACGCACATGCGGGGTATTTTCCGCTAAAACTATTCCCCGTAAGCACAGCCCCTTTTTTTAACGACTGTGACCAAGTCAGACTTCTGTCTACGGGTGCTCCATCACAACAGAAGCTGCGCCATTATTTATGAGAATTACCTTTCATAATTTAACATTTCTAAAACTGTTCTGCAAATTATTTTTATATTTTGATAAACAATATCGTAACTTTTTTTTTGTAAGTTGAATGAACAGGCTAAAAATAGTAAACGGAATTGAATCTATTTAGTAAAAATATTTATTTATTTATTCTATAGTGTTATCTATTTGCCCATGTATAAATGTGCTTTTTATAAAAAAATAAGGAGAAAATTGGCTTAATTTTTTTTTTATTTTTAGATTTAATGTTACTTACATTACGTTAAGTGACAGTATGAAACCATTCCATAAGGAAGACCCCGAGGCCAATCAAAAACAGTGTATCAAAAACATCCGTGTTTTTCTTACATTGTTTACTATTGGTTCTAGTGATCACGTGCTTCTGTAGCCTCAGGCCCAGATGCTTCTAAGACATATCTCGAGTATTACGACAAAAATAATCTCCGTTACTATGACAGTGCATATTGACATCCTGTTTGCCTGAATAAATTTATGAAACTTACAAATGTCGTTTCACTTTTTAGATGAACTGTATAGTGTATTGGATTCCATTTTTAATTATGCTTCGATTTTTAAACTGTGATTAAATTCGTTTTTTGTGTACTTTTATAAAATAATGTTGGCATCTGTTTGTAACAATGCAAGAGGTAAAAACCAATTCTTTATTGTGTGCTGTGCTGTAAAAGTATTTTTTATGTATCAAAGTATTTTATTATTTATAAAATACTTTCAGATACAAAATGGAAAACTAAAATATTATACTTTAGTTTATTCTTAAGAATATTAAAAATTTTAGTACAAATGAAACTATCTTGATTATAAATATTTTTGTTTGTATTTTTATTCAAGTTGCATTGATAATATTTTGATGATATGCCATATGGAATCATATATCATATGGATACTTTTAACATGTGCATAAACATGGATACATATTTTATCCACATGTACATATACGTGGATGCATATTTTATCCATGTTAAAAAGTATTGGAATGATTCCATATGGCTATGATCAAAAAATATTACCAGTGCATCTTGAATAAAAATACAAACAAAAAATAGTTATAATTCAAGATAGTTTCATTTGTGCTAAAATATTTTTTTAATATTCTTAAAAAAAAACATCAAGTATAAGATTTTTCGGTTTGGATTTCTTTTTAAATGTATCTGAAAATAATTTTATAAATAATATATTACTAGTACTTTGATACGTATTTTATAAGATTATATTTTATATGTTTCATAATAGATATTTTTTATTACAAAATATATAAAATTAAATATAATAATAATAGTTTACTATTATCGTATGCCTCATGGAAGGAGGGAAGACGGAGGGGGCAGCTTTTGTTCTCTGATGGAGCACCTGCAGTTGAGAAATCTGACTTAACAACAAAATGCTAATGAAGGTGGGCCTTGCCTTCCGGGAGGACGTTTAAGGGGAACTACTCCGCAATTGTGTATCGTATGGGAGGAAACCCGAAAACTCCCATCAGGTAGTCTAACATACGAGGCAAAAATACTAAAAACATCCCAAACGCTATCAAGTCTCCTCATTTTTTGAAACAATGTGTACAACAGAACTTCCACCCTAAGGCTCACCAGCAGCGCACGTTGCCACTGCGCTCGGTACCACAGTTTTCTTTTTTGAGTCCCAGCGGTGCCATGGATGTTTGTAAGGGCTCGAATCCATTTTAAATCGTAGGTGCCGATCTAATAGGATCGTAGAGCGTTGTGGGGGTAGTGTTACTCGCGTCCGTAGCCTATCTTCAAGCTACACGTGCCCACTGGGTAGTGCTAAATGAGTAACAGCAGTGCAGCCCTTGCTTATGGAATAAGGATTAACTTTTTGTATTATCAGCTACATTAGAACAACAACATTAAAAAAATAAAATTCGCTCTTTTTTTTATTTTTTAAATTTTAATATTTTTTATTTTATTATTTTTTGATTATTTTTTTTTGTTTTATTATATTTATTTTATTTTTATTTTATTATCATTTGATTATGATTTTATTTTTATTTTTTTATTTTTATTTTTTTGGAAACTCCTTTTATAACAAGTTCAATCAAAGTAATTGCTATGCTCAAGGTGTATATTATTATTATGTAGTTTAATGGCTGATTTCGTGCTCCACTTAATAACGTTATGGGTGAAGATAGAGGGAATTCATTACCTACTGAGGGAAATTTTTATTAGAAATCGCCACGCCTTTGCGTGTCGTTTGGGGAACCTCCCACCCAGTAGCCTGATTATCGATGCAATATTATTACACATCGACACAAACCACCATTGAGTGCCCTCATTCCTGAAGTCAGGGGTTGAAGCTACCTGTCAAAGATTTCGAATCTGAACCCTGTTGCGCACATTACCATGGGGCCATGAATTGGGCTATGTATAATATTACGCATCTAATCTTTCTTTTTTGTTTATAGTTACTTGTTCTTTTATAGTAACTTTCGTTCATAATTATAGTTTTAAAATTAGTTACTTGTTTAAAAAAACGTGTTTACAATAAAGTGATGTCAAGAAAAAAATAGTGACGTGTCTATGCGATTGTTTTCAATAAAGTGATGCCATGAAATAGTAACGTGTTTTTGTGATTGATTTCAATTAAATGTCATGAAATAATGCCGTGCTTATACGAGTGCTTGATGAAATAATGTGACGTGCTTTAAATAAAATGGTGCCATGAAATAAAATGCGATTGATTTCAATAAATAAAAGCATGAAATATTAGGTGTCTATGCGATTATTTCAATAAATAAAATGGTGCCATGAAATAATTATGTGTCTATGCGATTGATTTCAATAAATAAAATGGTGCCATGAAATATTAGGTGTCTATGCGATTATTTCAATAAATAAAATGGTGCCATGCGAAATCAATAAATGGTGCCATGAAATAATTATGTCTATGCGATTGATTTCAATAAATAAAATGGTGCCATGAAATAATTATGTATCTATGCGATTGATTTCAATAAATAAAATGGTGCCATGAAATAATTATGTGATTATGCGATTGCTTTCAATAAAGTGATGTCATGAAATAGTAACGTGTTTATGTGATTGGTTTCAATTAAATGTCATGAAATAATGACGTGCTTATACGAGTAATTCCGATAAAATTATTTCATGAAATAGCCATGTGTCTATGCGATTACTTTCAACAAATAAAATGGTGCCATGAAATAGCCATGTATCTTAGATTGCTTTCAATAAATAAAATGGTGCCTGCCATGAAATAGATTTCTATGCGATTGCTTCCAATAAATAAAATGGTGCCATGAAATATTAGGTGTCTATGCGATTGATTTCAATAAATAAATGGTGCCATGAAATAATTATGTGTCTATGCGATTGATTTCAATAAATAAAATGGTGCCATGAAATAATTATGTGTTTATGCGATTGCTTTCAATAAATAAAATGGTGCCATGAAATAATTATGTGTCTATGCGATTGCTTTCAATAAAATGATGTCATGAAATAGTGGCGTGTTTATGCGATTGCTTTTAATAAAATGATGCCATAAAATAGTGACGTGTCTATGCAATTGCTTCCAATAAAGTGATGTCTTGAAAAAAATGATGACATAAAATAGTGACGTGTTTATACGATTGCTTTCAATGAAGTGATGCTATGAAAAAAATGATGTCGTGGAATAGTGACTTGCTTTTGCGAAGTGATTTTAAGAAATGATATTATTATTTATATTCGGTAAAATTATATCGATAAAATGATATCCAATAAAATATGAAATAATTACATGTTTATGTGAGTGTTTTCAATAAAGTGATGTCGTGAAAAAAATTGAAGTATATTTGTTTATAATAATTTTTATAAATTTCTTACGAAAGGACATTATTAAATTATTATTACATTTCCAGAAAACAAACAGCCACAATTCCAATTTATACCATAAGGATATAAAATGAGGTGAATAAAAATATTTCAGTTATTGAATAAAAACTACATTAAATAGAAAATACTGCAAAATATTGCAAGTAGTCAATACAAAAATATTGCAATACCATATTGAGTTCCAAAAATTAAACACTTGAATAAAATTAACGATTTTACATCCTGGGTTAGATAAAAACTTCTCAACATATTTTTTGTAAGACTTTTTTTTTTTTTTTTTTTTATTAATTCTTATACTAAGTACCAGTCTTAATATTTCAATGATTAGAACAATACAAAATGACGATACAAACAAAAAAACACAAAAAATATGTGATGAAAACATGTTTCTAAAAAAAATATATATGTTGTTATAGGATAACGTTGCAGTAGCATCACATACACAGATGCATAAGAATAACTTTCACATAAACCTAAAATTTCCCATTCTGTAAAGAGATACAGATCGATCACAATAACAGTATGACATCATGCGCTTTCGACCAATCAGGAAGAGGAGTTCTCCTGTTTATTGATAGTCGTTTCGCGAATTTACGTAAATCTTTGCGATGACGCACAAAGCCTGACCTTATGGTAGGGGATAAAATCCCTGGAGAGGGATCAATCGGAGGGAAAATCCCAATTATAGCGAGATACAGAAGGAGATATGTCAATTCAAAACAAGTGTTGGCAGCTGTTTTGTCAATAAAGGGTTGTTAGAAAGGTTACATTGTATTTCAATGCCAAGGTTTCGTGTTTAAAATGTCGAAGTTCATTTATATCAGTGAGATAGTTTTAGTGACGATTCTGTTATTTGAATCTTTATATTACAGATAGTTTTGAATTTTACAATTTGATTTCCAAGTGAATGAAAATATTTGTTTAGATTTGTGCGAAATATGCGACTAAATTTATTCGAAATATTCGCATAAATTTGTTCGAAATATTCGTATAAATTTGTTAGAAATATTCGTCAAAATTTGTAGCAAGTTTTCATCTAAATTTGTTCGAAATTTTTCTGAATTTGTTCGAAATATTCGTCTAAATTTGTTTGAAATAGTCGTTTAAATTTGTTCTAAATATTCATCTAAATTTGTTCGAAATATTGGTCTAAATTTGTTTGAAATATTCATATAAATTTATTCGAAATATTTATTTAAATTCATTTGAAATATTCATCTAACTTTGTTCGAAATATTTGTCTAAATTTGTTGCAAATATTCGTCTGAATTTATTCTAAATATTGACCTAAATTTGTTTGAAATAGTCATTTAAATTTGTTTTAAATATTCATCTAAATTTGTTCGAAATATTGGTCTAAGTGTTTTCAAAATATACATCTAAATTCGTTCGAAAAATTCGCCAAAATTTGTTTGAAATATTCATATAAATTTATTCGAAATATTTGTTTAAATTCGTTTGAAATATTCATCCAAACTTGTTCGAAATATTCGTCTAAATTTGTTCGAAATATTTGTCTAAATTTGTTGCAAATATTCGCCTGAATTTATTCGAAATATTGGTCTAAATTTGGTTCGAAATATTTGTCTAAATTGGTTCGAAATATTCGTCTAAATTTGTCAAAAACATTAAAACATTAACTTTATGAACTTTTTATCGCTTTGTGCAGTGGGTGGCCACATTATCATGTATATTTACATGTTATTTCTGGCATAAATTTTTGTAGATAGTTGGGACTGCATTTTAGTATTAAGTTATCGCTTAAAAGCATTTTTTTTTTTTTTTTTCCGTTGTCAAAAAATGTACGAAATTTGTAGAAAATACTTAATTGAACAATTTATTAATATTTGATAATATTGAATGAAATATTAGAGTCTTAGATTATGGTTTAATAGAAAATGTCGAGGTATATTTAAAAATGTAATTTTGAGTGTAATTAGAACATTTTCATAGAATAAAGTTTCAACCACAAATATATTATTTTGAGAAAAATTTGCAAAAATTTTTTTCCTTTTTAGAGTTTATTTATTTTTTCAAATTTCCTAAAATATTTTAAATTATGAAGCTTTTATTTTATTTAAGACCATTCAGTATTCCCAATTTATAATTATTTATTTTTTTTTTTAAGATAAAAGATTTCTGGGAGAAAATATTTTTTACCGACTCTCTAATTTGAGAAAATTCTGTACAGCAATGAAAGATTTTTATGTTAGAAGAACTTTTTGCCAACAGTGGGAAATATCTTAGATTGTGCATTGCTTATCGCTTTTTTTATTTTAAAGTATTTCTAGGTAATATTATTTTATGTACTGCCCAAAAATAAAAGTCCTGCAAATGTGGTCTGAGAGAGTTATGCAATTAAAGCAGTTGTGATATATTGATTTAATTTTGTAAATTAGGCATAATCATTTTTCAACAAAACACTACATGAGAAGAATTCAGGTATCAGTATTTACGTACATAAACCGTCAGATGGCTAGTCAATCGATGTTATCATTACGAATGGCCCATGGGACATTAGACATCTTTGACATCACACCGAAATCTTTACTTTGCCTAATTATACTATGAGTCAGTAAAGATATTTTATTAAAGTTTGAGTTAGTATTTATGTTAGGTATTTCGTGAATCCACTAATGACTAGTCAATCGAGTATTTTACGAACACCCAATGGACATCACATCGAAATCTATTGTGTATTTTACTGTAAGTCAGTAAAGATATTTTATTTTCAACATAACACTACATAAGAAATATTTACTTAGATATTCCATAAATCCTCAGATGGCTAGTCAATCGATGGTATCATTACGAACAGCCCATGGGACATAGGACATTATTGACATCACATCGAAATCTGTTACTTTGTGGAATTATACTGTAGATCAGAAAATATATTTTATTTTCAACATAGCACTACATGAGAAATATTTACTTAGATATTCCATAAATCTTCAAATAGCTAATCAGTCGATGGTATCATTATTATCGGACAGTCCATGGGAAATTGGACATCATTGACATCACATCGAAATCTATTACTTTGTGTAATTATATTGTAGGTCAGTAAAGATATTTTATTTTCAACATAACATATAAAAGACATTCAAGTAAGATATTCCATAAATCCTCAGATGGTTAGTCAATCGATGGTATCATTACGAACAGCCCATGGGACACTGGACATCATATCGAAATTTGTTACTTTGTGTAATTATACTGTATGTCCGTAAAACTGTTTTATTTTCATCATTTTTAATTTCTTATATTTATAATTTCGTGAGAAAGACAATTGTTTGACAAACTTACATATCAAATCTTTGTACGGGTTATAACCAAATTGCAATTCTACATACTGCAGATTTGAGTTCAACACTGATTCTTGGCTAAATCTTTGTGGAAATCATTTTATTGAAAATACTGGCAGTATCTTCATTAGTCACTTCCATCGAAGACACAGATTCGTCTACGAAGAGGGTAACTGGTGGGGTGCATGGGACATATGCACCAAAATATGTACGCCTACTTCCCTCATACCTTCTGCTCCAGGGGTAAAAGGGGTTGATCTGAGATCCCAGACATCCGCATTACGCAACCAGGAAGCTTTTTCCCCCTCTGCAGACGATTTTTTTTCTGTATTGCTTGTCTGGCCCTCTGCGGTCAGGAAATTAACTTTTTTTTGCCAACATAAATAAAGAGAAAAAAAAAATCGTTGGTTGACAGGCGGGCTACACCCAACCTGCCTTCTGAAAACCCCAAAATGGGGTCGGTCAGACGATGTTGAAAGCCTGAAGAACAGTTAAAATTATCGTCTTACAGTAAATTTAGGTGGGGAAGTCATTTAATTCAATAGCTTTGTTCACCATGGGATGGCCTTATGTGTAATTCATGTAGTGTTTCTCACAATACCTTCTGAAAATAAACCATAAATCTTATAGATTGATGAGTTTATCTGAAGACTTTTTTTTTATCAAGTTATTATACCTTAGAACAGGGATGGTCAACCTGCAGCCTTGAACATTTTTCTGGCCCGTGAGATGTATCACACTCTTACAAAATATATTTCTTTTAGAAAACAGTGAAAACCAATGTGTTTAAAAAATATATTATGTGTGCGTCCCTATATTTAAAAATTAGCTGTCGAAATTATGAGAAAAATTCTGAAATCTATTCATCTTCCTTTCATGTTGAAATCGAGTCGGCCCCAGAATATCTCCAAATGGAACTGTTTGACTTACAATGCAATATTGAATTAAAGCACATTTTTGAAACATCAGAATCAAAAAAAAAGATTTTTATAACACTTACGTCACAAAAGAGAAATTTTCCAATTTTGAGAAATCTGGCGCATAAAGTTGTTAATGCCTTTGATTCAACTTACACCTGCCAATCATTTTATTCGAAAATGAAATTGACATTGCATTTAAACATGACATTAACATAACAAGTGAAAGAGTGGAGAAACAAATATCGCACTAGTAAAACAAATATTTTTTAATGATTTTTTTATTTCGTTTATATTCATGCATTTTTTATATTTCATTTTGAATATTATATATTCCTTTACAATGTGCGTCGAGTATCCTTATTATTATATTAACAATGTTTATATGCAAGAATAATAGTAATCACAATAATAATAATTCATTGTTTCATTTTTTCACTCCAAAAAATGTCTATTGGGGGCCTACATCTAATATGGGCATATATAATTTTACATGCGACCCGCGGAGTTAGGATGCTTTTCCAAAGTGGCCCGCGAGATCATTTGGGTTGGCCACCCCTGTATTAGTACATAATTCTTAAATTACTTGAGCCTGACCTTGTAAAAAAGCACAAATATGTTGACAGAGGTTAATTTTATTTGTATTAATTAAAATTATGTGAAATAAATAAGAATATAAAAAAATAGATTGTAATGACTAATTATAACGGATCAATACAAAATTGAATTATTATAAAAATTAAAATTGCTAATAATTCTCAATTTGAAATCAAAGATTCTGAGATCTTTTACAACAATATATTGATACGAAATTATCATTTTTGTTGTTTTTGTTTTGTAACAATCAAACTACGAGTCAAAAATTAAAAATTTCTTATTTAAAATTCTAATTAACTCATTTTATCAATGAGTTACGACACTTTTAAATATTTTGATAATTTTTGCAGCAAGAATAGTGTTACTTATATTAACAACATAGAGATAGATGTAGTTTTTAGAGTTAATAATATAAGCTTTTCTTCCGCTTGAGTAAATGTCACAAGGTCCTTAAAACTAAAATCATTCCCATTAACAATCCTCCAAGTCCTAGTAATACATTTTTCACTGCTCGACTCGTGGCTCAGTAGCAATGTGCGCCACAGGCGAGCATTAGGCGGTTGCAGTTTATTTGCGGTAGTTTGTCGTAGACACTGTTTCAAAACGAGCTGCCCTCCTTCTTCAGCGATACGGAGCCAAGTCAGACTTCTACCTATGGGCGCTCCATCACAACAGAAGCTGCCCTTTTTTTCTTTCATCCGTGAGTAGATTACTCCAGTGATATTTTGAATCGAAATGACAACGTATTTGGCATGAGTTGCACATTAAACCAACTGTAGTGTTCAATGTGCTGGATTGTTTCGTTGTGTTTTTTTTTTTTTTGGGGGGTGCTTCCTTGTTTCGGTTTTGAGCACCTACGGTGCTCCATCAAAACAGAAACTATCCTAAGCAACTACTAAAGAAGACAAACTGTTTATCATTCTAAACAATATTGTTGAAAAACTCATTTCAATTTAAATATTTTTTCATTTCGTTCATTCGTTAATATAAATAAGAATTGTAATGGGCGTGAAGGTTGGGCAACTCGATTATAACTGGGTGTGGCTGGGTTGAGATACTTGAGCCACAGGTTGGAGAACTCACAGTTTTATTGGCACACGCAATTAGAGACATGCACTATTTAACACATTTAAAGACAGATCATTGTAGATTAGTTGAAGGACTCTACTTCTAAGCCGAAAACCCGAAACTCGGCTACGCGTAGAATGCGCGAAATATACTTTCTCCCCTGTTGAGAGTGTGTAGGCCAACTGACCGCTTCTTCAGAACTTCACAGGAGACTCTGATGCAGTGGGTAGGAGGAAGCATAGTTACATACATACAGAACCTATATAATCTCAAAGTAAAATAATAATTTTAATTTTAAAAAAAAAAAACTACAAGTTTTTTTTTTACTACATCTTCTTATTTTTATTTTTTTAAATAGGTATGAGAGAAAAAAGAAAAAAAAAAAGAGATACAATTTCAACTTATATATGTAATACATATATGTATATATATGACCTTGTATTTAAACATAAAAAACTAAAGATTTTATTAGTTGGACTGAATGGCCGAGTGGCTAGTGCTCTGGCGCTCGGTACGACAGGTTTCGGGTTCGAGTCTCGGTGGTGCCGTGGATGACTGTAGTGGTTTGAAATCCACTTTAAGCCGTAGGTTCCGGTCTAACAGGTTCATAAAGCGTTGCGGGGGTACTGTTACTCCGCATCCATAGCATATCTTCAAGCTACACGCACCTCGTGGGTAGTGCTAAGTCCGAGACAACTGTCTAAGTGTTTGTCAATTGCAATGAAAAAAATTGTTGGACATTATTTTGAAAACAAAAAATCACATTAAACATTCAATTGCATGATATAAATCACGTGTAAGCGTCTTTGAATGGAGATAGGCCTTTACAAAATAAGAAACAATAATCAACCTTCTAGGTTCTTATTTTGAATTACTATTAAAATAAAATTCAAAAGCGCAATTACTGAAAAATTCTTGTATTTGTTAGTGTGTAAAGATCATAAATCAAATAAAATTGATCATTTATATATATAAAAATAACACATTAATTGGTCCCACATGATTTCCAGAACAATTATTAATTAAATGAAATTGCTTTCACGGAATTAAAACCAGAAACGTCTAGAGCATAATAAGTATAATAATTACACTCGAAGTTGTTACAACTGTGTTTTACGTATAAAAAAAAATTCTGAGTCAAGGTAAAATTCTGCGTCATTTCGTTCCTTTCCCTGGAAGGTATTTTTTTTCCCTTGAATGTGCAGTTCAATGCTGAAATTTACTAAACGTGTCAAATTCACTTGTATTGAGAGGGATTTTATAGGGATTTCATTTGTAAACGGGGATCTTTATCAAATACTGCATCCCTCGATTAAGTTGCCGTATATTCATTGAATGCATATCATGTCCTAAGTCAAGCATAATTAAGAAAATTATTCTCATTTCCATTCATGTTTCTTTTTTAAGGGCCTGAATGGCCGAGTGGCTAGCGCTCTGGCGCTCGGTACCACAGGTTTCGGGTTCTAGTCCCGGTGGTGCCATGGATGTTTGTAATGAATGTTTTTGTTTTGAATCCACTTTAACTGTTTTTGTTTGAACCATTTTAAACGTTTATCTTGTGCCCTCGTGTGCACAAGATAAACGTAGACCGACGAACCAAACCAATGCATTTTTTAACCCAATCAAATCACAAATAATCTACTAATAAGAAGAGGGAGTTACTGCCTTTTTATGACGGAATAGCTGCCCCTCATTATGGAAGCAATTCCGTAAAAAACTCTCACACAAAGCAGCTTGATTGAAAGGTCTGAAAAGTCGCAATGTCACACTTGCCATCGAGTCTTCTTGTTTCTGAAATTAAAGACAATGACAATGCACTTTCGTCGTGTTTGCATTCTACCTTCACACGTTACTGCTGGGCTAACGCGTACAATTATGTATTTAAGTTTGCGTATTTTTATGTACTAAGTTTAGAGATAGGGGCCTGATGGCCGAGGGACTAGCGTTCGGTGTCACTGGTTTTGGGTTCGAATCCTGATACCCTAAGGTTTAAAGTGGATTCCAGACTACTATAGACATCCCGGCGGGGCTATGGAATCCTGTAGAAATTCGAAACTAACTTTAAACCGTACGTTCGATTCTACTATGATCGTTGGGTGTTGGGCTGACAACCCTACGCCGTAAAAAGACAACATCTCCTGTCTCGAAATCTGCCAGTAGCTGGATCATGGAGGTGTTACACCCATGATGTTGATGATGATGCTTTGATTTTCCTTGCGTTTAGTATCTTTTCTTTTCATCATCAAAAAACATCTTTTCAAATATGTTACCATACTTAGACAATTTCTTTCTTCAAATATACGATTAGGAGGCCGGTGTCGTAGCTAGAATGTTAGAGTTTCAGAAAACAAGAGTTTTTAGCTTACTGTGTATCCATCAAACTAATATTCTGAATTAAAAAAGAGTAGAGTCGGTGGATATTGTGCCAGTGTGTCTGATATCGTTAATCAGATCACCAGGTTGGATTCTTTTTAATGTTATTTTCAACAAGATCGTTTACGCTTAAACTACTTTTGATTAATAAGCCTTTTAATGTGTACCTGGATAACGCTGAAACTACTACAAATTTTACTATATACTTGCTATAATATATGTCTCTATATTTAAGTGGTTGAGAAAATAAGTTTGTAAACAAATCATGTATTATATTTTCATTCTCAATTACGTAATTCGTGTACAATCTGTAAAATGTTTTCATCATATTTTTTCACACTTTTTTTCACTAGCGCTTGATGCTACAGAATTTGGGTTCGAGTCCCAAAACATGTAGCACCAAGTTCGAGTTCGTTTATGTATACAGATGAGATCGTTATTATTATTATTTTTAATTTTATAACATATTTGAAATTTCGGGATTTATTACCCCAAAACAACATAATGAGAATGAGGAAATGGGGCCTTCCAGTTTTAGATGGAACTGCTCCACATTTGCGTATCGTATAAAAATAACTCTCTGACCCTCGATGTCATAGGTTTCGGGTTCGAGTCCCAGTTGTGCCTTGGATGTTTGCAGTTGTTCGGAATCAATTTTGAAACCGTAGGTCCTGGTCTAATATGATCGTAAAACGTTGGGCATACGGCTTACAACCCTACCCCGTAAAAAAAAATATCTCCTGTCTAGAAATCAGCACCATGGAGCTGTTGCGTCAATAAAAGAAAGCTATAATTTTCTTGCCTACTGTAATTTTTTTTTTTTAATAATTATTCATAAAGATTGTTATATAATTTCACGTAAATGTGTCAGTTCGGTTACAACTCAGAAAAAGTTTTCGCCATCTGTTATTATAAATAAAAATAAAATAAAATAAAAACTTTTCGATATATAAATGAAAAAAAAAACTATTTGAATATGATGCATAAGAATGAAATACATCCTACTTTATCATCAGATACAAAAATAAATAAATAAATAAAAGATAATAATAATAATATATCTTAACAAAGTTACGATTCCAAACCTATTTTTCTCAAATATTGTTCTTTCTATTTGTTCCATATATATCTTTCTTTATATATATATCTTTCTTTATATGTATATCTTTCACGAACAAAAAAAAAAAAAAAATTTAAATATAAGTTATGTAAATATTTTTGGTAAAAAAAAAATGTTAGTCGACATCTGTTTTGCATCTGAGCATCTTCGTAGATGAGTAGTTGCATGACGTGAAATTAAAGCATCATAAAAGACGGACAAGTAAAATTCGTGACCCCGTACTTGCAAACGATACTCGTGCATCAAAATCGTCTGACACACTTTTTAGAACATAATTGGGTCGAATGATTTGGAAATAAAATTTATCTCGAATAAATCCACTTATTTTGCGCGATTTATAACATTTTAAGAAAGAAAACTTTTGACAGTGTGTGTTGCCAAGAAAAGAATGGAAATTGTTCAAAATAAATTTATTTATTGAATCGTGTTTGTGTTGTTCTGTTTAGAATAATGCTACTGGTATTTCTTTTTAATAATACAATTAAATTGGTTTGCTACTATAAAATGTTTATACAAATGAACAAGTTAATTTTTTTCATTTATTTTTTTATGACGATTTGCCAGATTGACAGAGAACCTTGGTTGCTTAGCAACCTCTATTTCCTGCTTTGTGAGTGAGGGAAGTTTCTTAAGCTTTGAGCCCATTGATTAGATAGAAAAAAAGAGTAATATAAGTAGATTATTAATTTATTTAAAAATTAATTATTCGACTTTTTATTAATTAATAAAAAAAAATATTAAAAAATTACGCATATAAATTTTTATATTATTATTATAATTTCAAGAAGGTTATAAAGAAAAAAAATAGATAAACAATAAAAACAAACAAAAACGATTGGAGGGGAAATTGTGACTCAGTGGAGAAACTGCATGGTCATTCGGAAAGGACAAATTAATTTTCAAGAAATTAAATGAAATATAAAAATATAATATTAGCAAAAATTGTGGTAAATTCCACCAAATTCAGTTTTCTTATTTCTTAAAAAGTGAGTTTTCAACATTTTGTTTTTCACAAAGCAAGTTAAAATTTATTAAGTTTAAGTTAACAAAAATACATGTTTAGAAAATATTGGCATATTAATTAATCTCATGGCTTTTATTACACACAGTACATAAACATATTACATAACTAATAATTTATTAACATTTCATTGCTCTTTAAAAAGGCAACTTTTTTCAAAGACTAATAATTATTTGCGTACAAGAAAACACATGCATCCCATGCATGTACCCATATATATAAAAATACAAATTAAATATATTGATACATTAACTGAACATGCATATATATACATATACACTCAAGAGCCAAAACATTATGACCACCTGTCAATAACGAGTTAGCCCACCTTTGGCACCATCACACGCAGAAGTAAGTGAAAGAATGATTCTTCAGACTCTCCAGCACCAGTTAAATACCACGTGCCTTCCCGTCACGTGCCTTCCACGTCATCCAGGCGAGTTCATTGCAAAATGTAGGGGTGGTCATAATGTTTTGGCTCTTGAGTGTATATAAGGGGTAGAAAACATGCTTTTTTATAGAAATGTAGCATCAGGAAGGCGACCTGTTAAGAAACAATCGCACTTTCAAACAAATATCCTGCGATAACCAGACACAATGTTCCAAATGATACCCGTCACTTGGCGAATTTTAAATCCTCTGGCTGACAACCCCGATGAGCACTCTATTTTATTCTTACTCTGTGTTTTTGTTTTCGAGACTCCAATTGACTCAAGTGAGGACCTTGTTGCTTGACTATCCATTGCGGCTACAAACGTGCGCGGAATGCTTGTTATCGTTGGAACTGTTCGCCACCAAACATGTATTACCTTTAGTGGACGCTATATTGAGCACCTATTGTAAATATTGAATCAGAAAAACACTTTGCAATATGGTTGTTTTTTTTTCGTGTCACATATTTTATATTCATGCCTCAACGCGTCACCTCCGACCGTACATTCCTTTGCAAAAAATGTATGTCTTAGTAACTTGTGGAATGGCCGTTGAATCACCTATATATATATGAATGGGGGCCTGATGGCCGAGTGGGTAGCGCTCTCGCGCTCGGTACCACAGGTATCGGTTCGAATCCCGGCGGCGCCATGGATGTTTGTAGTGGTTCGGTCCCACTCAGGTCCCGGTCCTAATAGGATCGTAGAGTGTTGAGGGGGCCTTGTTACTCCGTGGCTTACCATCAAGCTATAGGCGCCCCCTGGGTAATGCAAAGTGAATAACGTCTGTGCAGCGCTTGCCTTAAGGCATCCGAGACCAAGCTGTCTAAGTGTTTGCCAGCTGCATTAGAAAGAAATATATATATATATATGAATGTGTGATTTCTCCAATTTCCTTACCGACTTAAAACAAAAGGTTGTTTTACTCCCCTCCCCATGTTATCGGGATACATCGCTGAATGCATTTTTTGTCCAGTGAACAGAAATCCAAGTTTTTTTGTATATTTAGTATAGATATTTGTGGCTTTTTGGCTTACCAATGTTGTTTAGCTTCCACCCCTTTTTTGATATTTATTTTTATCAAACGATTTTCAATTTCGTTGCTGCAGCTTATTTGTACCCAGGATCTTGAAAATTTTTCTATTATATTAATATCTTGCAATTTTTTGAAGGTACTGATTGTAAGACACTTTAGGGTCTTGTTTTGTATAGCGAATAATATAGTATAGTATGCATATAAAAAAAAATCAAATCATTGTCAAATAAATCCCCTTTACATAATAAAATTAATATAATTAAAGTTCTGTTAAATAATTTCTTTCGGCACATAAAATGGATTTTTAAGAATATTTTACTACATAAATGTGCTGTAACCTTTTCAAAACCACCGGCTTCTTATTACTGACGTAAAAATTGCAATTTTCAATAAATACCATCAGAAAAGTATTTAGATGAAATGCTGTATTTAAGTAATTGTATTCTATTTGGAATTTCTTTTTTATCTATAAATATAATTTCGGTGAAAATACTGATAATCATTACAGTGATTATGAGTATTTTTGTGTTTATTACGTAGCTTATATTTATGTGGTAATTGTGTAGATTATAATATAATTAATAAAGTTTTATATAGTAAATATAATTTAAGTTTCGGTTTAAATATAATAAATATAGTTTCGGCGAAAATTTTGATAATAACTACAGTGTTTAGGAGTATTTTTGTGATAATTGCGTAGTAAAAGTTTATTTATTATATTATAAAGTTTCATATAATAAGTATAGTTTCGGTTTAACTATAAAAATATTTTTTTTTTCTTTCTAATGCAGCTAGCAAACACTTAGACAGCTTGGTCTTGGATGTCTTAAGGCAAGCGCTGCACAGCTGTTACTCACTTTGCATCACCCAGGGGCGCGTGTAACTTGAAGATAGGCCACGGACGCAAAGTAACAATGCCCCCGCTACGCTCCTATTAGATCGGGACCTACGGTTTTAAAGTGGATTCCAAACCACTACAAGCATCCATGGCACCGCCGGGACTGCGAGCCCGAAGCACCGAGCGCCAGGGCGCTAGCCACTCGGCCATTCAGGCCCAATATATGTATATAACAAATGTAGTTAAGGTGAAAATTCTGATAATCATTACAGTGTTTAGGAGTATTTTTGTGGTAATTGCGTAGATTATATTTTTGTGGTAATTAAACGATATCCTTTCTAATTAATACTAGACTAACATTCTTTAAATTTCACAAAATGCAAAATAAATTATTTCTGAAACATTAGACAACAGTAAATGAATGTTGTTGTTTTTTAATTAAATGTTTTATATTTGTAAATAAAAACTCACCCTATGGATTTTATCAGAAATATTTTTAAAGCTAAATCATTAACGATATTTTGCTCCATTTTCTTACAAATATGACGAAATATTCAATTAATATTTCTAAAACTTACTCTAATTTTTGCTGCAAAATTCGTGAAATTAATGCTGGGGTTGCATAACCATTGCTATTAAACAAATGTTGTTTCAGATGAATCATTTCCATTAAGAAATGAGTTTTACAAACACAAAAACAGATGAATCTACTCTGGCTGGAAAGGCATGTCTTTCAAAAGATTCCGAGAAAAAGTATGAGTAATGGTTGTAACTCTTCCACCTTGTACTGGAATCAACAGATGGTAATCACAAAAACACCACCTGCCAGTCAGCCTTTTTTTTTTTTTTTTTGTTATTGTTCTTTTTTTCCTCACTGTTAAAAAAGAAGGATTAATGATTTAAAATCACTTGTTAAAATAGGTCAATTATTAAAAACTTTTTTTGTAATTTAAGATTTTGTGTGAAGTCGCGAAAAATAATTTCTTATATACATTTGTAGATACATTTTTCAAATCAATATTTACTATTTGGGTGTTAATTATTACCTACTTACAGTTAATTATTATCGTATCCTTACCGACTTTTAAGGAAAGGGTTATTTTGTTTCCGCCATGTTATCGGAATACACCGCTGAATGTATTTTTTGTGCAGCGAGCAGCTTATTCGTATCGTACGTAGATCTTAAACAGTGTCTATCTTTTATTTTTTGAAAGATACTGATTATACGACACTTTAAGGGATTTTTTTGTATAGCGAATATTATATATATATATATATTATTGTTCTTTTTTTCATGTAAAAGAAGCATAGTGAAAGAAAAGGATTAACGATTTAAAATCACTTGTTAAAATAGGTCAATTATTAAAAACAGTTTTACAATTAAAGATTTTGTTTGGAGGAGTATCAATTCATGAAAGATAATTTCTTTTATATATTTATAGATACATTTTTCAAATCAATATTTACTATTTGAGTTTTAATTATTGTTTACATCATAATGACATTTTTTTTAAAATTTTTAGACAACAACAATTTAGATAACATTTTTAGCAAATGGGTAGTTGCAAATGGCGCCGAAGTAAACTAATTAATAGAGCGTTAGACTTTCAAACTTTTTTTAAATCTTTTCTCCAGATATCACCCCCAGTACCTAGGGCTATGTAACCCTCCCTTTCCAGTTAGAAAGGGGAGGGCCGAACATTTATGGGTCCCATGTATGCACATGAATAACACTAACTGGCGTTGAAAGGTGGACAGGTGCCTTTTGGTAGGAATTTTAAGGGTAACTGCCCCACATTTGCGTTTCTTAAGAGAGATAACACGGAAAATTCTCACCAGGCCGCTTGCGTATTGATGCGACACGTTTGCACACACATTGTCGCAATCGACATCGATTCCCCTCGTTTCTGAAATCAGTGATTAAATATAATCAGATTGCATAGAGAAAAACTTCCACTAGGTAGTCTGATTATAGATACAAGATTCGTTAAAAAAAAAGTTGTCACAATTGTCATCCAGTCTACTCGATATTGAAATTAGTGACTGCAATAAATATTACCTGCTGTTTCAAATTTGAACCCACCTGCCCGCTAACTACGCATTTTATTATAATTAAATCACTGTCGAGGAATGAAAAGTATTTTTGCACAATTATATTGTTTTAAGAAATGAGAAAAATAATAATTTTTCTTAAATGATTATTAAAGCATGCAAGCACATATTTTTTATTATATAGAAAAACACCTTATTTAAATCTAATTATTACTATTATTGTTGTAAGGTTTAATTGTTATTAATATATAACAGCGAGAGGTCGCTGTTATAACTGGTAACTGTGACCAATAAGTGGGACCTTGGCTGTGTGGTCCAGTGTGGTAGGGAGTTGCGGTGAGATCTTCAGACCACGAGGTGAGCGCTAGGAGCGTCAGATCAATACAGACGGTCAGGGACCGGCTCTTGGATATTAATACTGTTGTGGAAGAGGCACAGGGTGCCATGTGTATGTATGTACTAACTGTGTAAATAAAAATTAATATAATCAGAAAGAGAGTATTTCACCCTGACACAACGAGCTGCTAGTATATCAGCTAACATTGTTAAATTGTAAATTATAATTATTATTATTATTATTTATTATTATTATTAAATGTAAAAGTACACTGAGATCGATAAAAGAAACTAACCATTTCAAATTAATTTAATTAAAACCCATTTAGTTGACATGTAAATATTTAGCTGCAAATTATAACGACATTTAGCTGAACATCTGACATGAAGCAAATTCAGAAAATTCAATCTATTCAATAACACATCACAGTGTTATTGAATAGATTGAATTTTCTGAATTTGAACGCGCTCACGTTTGAAAGCGAAAGTTTTGAGCGATGCTCACCGGACTGTTACCGTTTGGAGGAAAATCGAAGCGTTTGCGTTATCATTTACCAGCTTTTCAGGGGACCAAAATTTTTGGACCGCCTGAAGTCGTTTTTGGTCACTTATTCACAAATTTACAACCATCCAAAAGACGGTAGTAAAATTTAAACAATTATATTATTGAGTGTAACGGAATAAATTTCATATATATATACACTACATTTTGGGGGAAATTTTCGTTCAGAAAACATTTTTTGTTAATCTCTGTCAAGCTTTTAAAGTACTTATGCAAATCCGTAAGGTAAACCATATACTATCACGCTGGCAATAAAAAAAAAATTATCGCCATCATATTAAACAAAATCCGAATCAAGAAAACTTAGTAGCTTATCTTAAATGGGATGTTCCCGGCAGTTCGTTTAATAAATTCTTATAGTTATTTATAAAATATAAATAGTAGTTTAAAAAGCAGAACTAATTAAAAAACATTTTTCTCTTTTGTTGAAAACTTGAAGAACTTGTTGAACTTTCGTTACCACTAAGCCATGAGTCGGGCTAGATTTGATATACTTCTTTCAACGGTCAGTCCATTACTTTTTCGAAATTTTAACTTGAAATTTAATTGTTAAATTTTATAAATAAATATTATACAGGGGTAAACTACGGGGATGGAGGAATAAACTTGTTAAATTGAGTTACATTTTGACATATCTGTTTTGAACGAGCTTTTCACGACACTGTTCTGAGGTTCAATGGTAGGACTTTCCGACCTACAGATTTAACTTGTCCATCCTTGATGTATGCGTATAATCTTTGGCGTTTTTAAGGTATCGAATTGAACGTCCTGTGTTTCGAATTCCAAACCATTTACAGTGCCTTTAAATAATAATCATTTAAAAATAAATATTTTTCTTAATTCTTAGATTTACGCATTATTTTGATTATTATTTGCATCTACCTAACCAATATGACGATACAAATATTCCGTCAAAATTTCATTCTTCATGAATGTCTGCAACAAGTTGAATTGAAACGTTGCTCTGAGTAATGTCTTAGTTTCGTGTTGCCAAATAGAGTGAAGAAATACCAGGAATAAAATAAGAAAAACCAATATCTTCAGACGACGTTTTTTTTCCTTTGTGTCAATAAATCGTTAAGACATTGCCTTGATTGATTGATTGCCGTGGATGTCTGCACGGTAGGGATTTGAGAAAACTATCGGAATTCAGGGTTTGAAGGAATGATGGATCTGGAGGGAAGGGGGAGAATGATGAAAAAAAAATATTGTACAACTAGTACAACTTATAGTACTTATAGTACTTATAACTGAAAATATTAAAAATAATTAATATTAAAAGCAATAATAAATAATAAATTCCCATCGTTTGTTATGTATTTTGTTATTTCCATAAGCCATCACTAGAATGGCAGACATGCAGCAGATTCAACGTTCCCCAAGAGATTCCTCCTACACTTTACCCTCATTACATTTTCAACGAACTTAAAAACACAATTGAATAAAATTAATATATTTGGCCGTATATCCTACAAACATCGTAATTTAACAACAATATAATTACGGATAACAATTAACAACGAATACATATCTCAATACAACGGATACGGATTAACAATATAACAATGGATGCGTATCTCAACTTTTTTGTATGAAAATGAAAATTTCATTTAAATTTCTTATCTTAATATAAAAACTCGTATCATATTGCTTTCAAGAAGAATTATAAATATTTCTAAATATAAATTATGATGAAAATATATATTATTCTTATTAAATGTATCATATAAGTTTTATTTAATTTATCATTATTATATTTTTAATAAGGGGGCCTGAATAGCCGAGTGACTAGCGCCCTGGCGCTCAGTACCACAGGTTTTAGGTTTGAGCCCCGGCGGTGCCATGGACAATTGTAGTGGTTCGGAATCCATTTTAAACCGTAGGTCCCGGTCTAGCAGGATCATAGAGCGTTGCGGGGAGTAGTGTTACTCCGCTTCCATAGCTTATTTTCAAGCTACACCTGACATGTGCAATAGAGTTTCAGGTTACGAACTACGAGGTTTCGTTTATTTAGTAACAAAACACGCTATCCATCAAAACTTTTAGTTCAGTTTCAGTAAAATTTTAATATTTTGTTTCTGTATATATCTACTGCCGTCAGACCTCAAATATAACTCGACTACCGATTTTATAAAAGTTAGAGGCCGAAAATTATCAAACAGCTTTATGGAAAGGATTCATATAGAGCAGCATAATAAAACAGATAGTTATTTCCAGGCGTTGTTTAATTAGTTAGAATAATTTAAATTTTTAACAAAATTTTAAACAGCGTAATATTAAAAGAAAAATTACCAGGAAAAATTCTACATTAAATATTAACAATATATATTCATATAAACGTATATACAGGATGGTTATAATTAAAGTTCCACTTTCAAAATGCTGTAAAAAAAAGAGCCACTCGTCACAATGAGTTCAAATTTGAACTGAAGGTATTTGAAGAAGGGAAACGGTACGGCATAAAAAAAACATTCCAAAGTGTATTAACAGATAGAGCTGTAAGCGGCATGAAGAAAGTGAATTCGGCTGCTAATGATATTTTGAATCGAAATGACAAAGTATTTGGCATGAGTTGCACACTAAACCAACTGTAGTGTTCAATGTGCTTGATCGTTTCGGTTTTGAACGGAAAAAATGTCTTCCAAGTCATTGAACAGTTGTGACACTGTTAGTGGAAAGCCCATCCACCACGGCCAGATCATACCAAACTGGATGGGAAAAATAGGTGGAACTTTTTTGGATGCCATACCGTTTCCCCCTTCTACAAATTTGAACTCGTGTCGAGTGGTTCTTTTTTACAGCATTTTGAAAGTGGGACTTTAATTATAATCACCCTGTATATAACGATATTTAAACATATTATTATTTCAAATTAGCTTTGCGCCGCGTATATCCGCGTATAGCATCCTTAACAAGTAATCGATCTTTTAAAACGGACTTTTATCTTTCCACAACAATCTGCATTCTTATGCGCTTATTACAATAGGAAAAAATTAAATCCAAACATCTAATTCTGGTGACAAAATCTTTAAATAAAATAAAGCCCTCATCATCTGTTTTTAAAACGAAAGTACCCTACTTATTCCTCTTTTTTTCCCCTCCCTACTCACCGAATAAACCTAATTTGTCGGTATAATTTTCGCCACCTTTGAGTGCCGCCGTCATCAACCCAACAACCTACTTTTTCCGAGAAGGGGAAAAACTGCAATTAAAAATCACTCTCAGACGGCAGAAAAATCCCTAACTAACAGAATCCGGGTTCGACCGGTTGTGTTCCACGACTTGATGATTTGTTTGATTAAGGCGCTCTCTTAACACGGTCAATGTTCCTCAGGTAACACAGCCAGCTGGTGTTTCTTTTTTTTTTTTTTTTTTTTTCATTTATTTATTTATTTGGAGAGACAATGATTCCAGTTGGGACGGTTCAATCCAGATCTGAGTATCAGTAACTGGTTTGCATGAGGAAGAAAGTGATAGTTAGTGAATTAGTTTATGTGATAGTTAGTAAAAGTCTTTCGATAAGAGAAACGAAGTTTCTATTTATACACTATACTTCAAACCTTATTCCGTCAATATTTGATATTGTGATGAGCAATATTGTACAGAACGTCATCAATGATGAACATGTTATGCAGAAATAATATTAATGATGAGTATGTTATGCAGAAATAATATTAATGATGAACATATTATGCAGAAACAATATTAATGATGGACATGTTATGCAGAAATAATATTAATGATGAACATGTTATACAGAAACAATATTAATGATGGATATATTATACAGGTTTGGTTTGTCGCTTTATCGAAAAGAGACCTATCAAACTTCCAATTAGAGTACCATTGACTATTTTCGCCAATGCCGTTTCAAAAACCACTTATCATTATTAAAGTACCAAAAGATGGCTTTCTCTCCAATGCATGTAGGGAACACGAACATTTCTTCTCTCTGTCTATAAAAGTCCTTTGATTTGTTACGTCCCTGCGTTGCGTTAATATTGTCACCCATTTTGTTCTGGAGGTTATTCTTCAAAGGACGTTCCAACAAGCCATTCTGTCCTCTGAGTGGTAGATTTATAACTAATAATGTATTTATATATTTATTTAATAATTAGTTAATTACAAAAACGGGTAATTTGGAAAGTCAAAAGGAAACTCCTGGTACTGTCTAGGAGAAATGCTACATAAATCTGTAAACTGGAGAGTCCTTGAGTTTGGTTCGACGAGAGAGGTGCTAACCTTCCAGAATTATCTCTTTGAAGAGGTTTTTTTTAATTCCAAAAGCGCCCGACTCGTGCCTCAGTGGCAATGCGCGTCTTTGGTGAGCATGAGGGCGGAGGTTCAATCCATTGGTGCCTTTGTCGTAGACACTGCATAAAACAACGAGGAGACTCGATGGTGTTTGGGACGTTCAGCATTTTGTCTCGTGTGTCGTACTACCTGGTAGGAGTTTTTCTGGGTTTTTCTCCCATACGATATGCAAATGCGGGGTAGTTGCCCTTAAAAATTCCTCCCTTAAAGCACTGTCATCCTTCTTCAATGACTTCCACCTACGGGTGCTCCATCACAATCACAAAAGAATTTGCCCTCCCCCCCTCCCTTCCTTCCTTCCATGAGACCACACGGGTTCTTCGACTTGGTCTACATGTTGCTGTCGACGAAAAAAATGAAATAACAAAATAAAAACTTGGTATATTCAGTGATACTTAGTGATTAAAGGGTTGTGCTGTCATCCTCATAAAAAACGACCGCCGTAATTTGGCTTTAGAAAAAGTTCTAAAAATTCTCGGCTTATAAACATGTTGTACTATTTATGCTTTGGACAGTCTTGACCGCACATAAACGTCTTTTAAAAGACAACTTCAAAAAAATGAGGATTCATTTGCACTGACAAGATAGACTTATTCTACTTCTTGGACCCTTTCGTATTTGTTAAGTCTTCATTCGAAGAACAATAGAGGTTATAGCGGAAGTTCCATACTCTAGACCAGGGGTCTCCCTAACTACGGCCCGCGGACCAAATCCGGTTCGCCAGTGTCATCCAGCCCGCGACAGCGAATAGCTTATTGTTGCTGTAATAAGTTGGATAAAAAAAAACACAGAATGATAATAACTCGGTTTTATTGACTTGCTAGGTAAAGCTTAAGGACAAGCATAATAAGCGAAAAATTTAACTTAAGCATAACAACTGACAAATAATTGAAATGAATCCCACTAACATTATAAACTAGTGAACATCCCGCGGTTACTCTCGGTAGTTATGTTGGGGAAAGAGTATTGCATATGTACGTATATCGATGTTTGGATGGTATATATCCTGAATCAAACATATGGTTTTTATCCTGAAAATCCCTCAGGAACGGAAAAGCTAAATTAACGCGAATGAAACCGCTTTTCCGATTTTATTATTTGTTTGTTTAAATAAAGGATGTTAGAAAACAAGCTTGCAAAAGTACAAAGAATCAAAAAGCAAATCGCAATCACTATTAGAAAACGATTAGAAACTATCACTTGGCCAAAATGTTAAAGAGGGAAATTAAAAGATTCTTTTGGGTATGGTTGTTATTTACGACACTATTAGCGATTTTTTTATGGAAATAAATATTGTAATTAGTGGCACGGAATGAAAGTTGAGTAAACTTTCTTGTTGATAATGAATGAGATAGAAAAGAAAGTAAAAGGAAAATTTACTGGATTGTGAAGAATTATGATCGGACGAATTTCCGCATTACGAATGACAGATCTAGTTTGGATAGATGGCATTTTATGCGTTGGGCAATTTTCGTCGTTATTATTTGTTTGATTAAATTAAACGATAGCTAAAAAAAGGAAAGTAATACGGTTTAACGGACTTTACTTAAGTGGGATGTTTACGTGAATTTATTACGAAAAATTTTTTTTTTATGATTATTAGCATTAAAAAAAATGAAAGTGTAGAAAAAAAACATTTTGATGTGTGGGTTAAATAAAGAAATGAAAGTTGGTTTTAAGGAGATTGTGGTATCATAATTGAATAATTTGCATATCTCAATAGCAGATCTGACCCAATCTCATTGTACGAAAGCAGATGAGAGCGATAAAACCATTTTACCGTCTAACGCTATCAGACAGTTTACCTTATTTATTATAATTTAAATTTCTTTTAGTGTAGTATTTGAAACACAACAGCATATCCATTAATGTTAAAATGGTTTTTTTTTTTTTTTTTTTTTTTTTTTTGCAAAGTGAATTCAAATTCTCCGCTTGAATGGTTGTAGAATCTTTATATCCTTCTTATTATTTAGTTATAATGGGGTAATAAGTATAAAAAACGTGTTTTACATTGAAGCAAAAAAATTATGTATATTGGTTTTTGTGTGATTTATTATCTTCTAAATTTTATATTGATATAATCTTAGAAATTAACATAAGAGAAAAGTGGAAATTAATAACTTTGTTCGGAAGTAAAATTCTTTTTTATAACATTCAACATTTCTTTCACGAATGTTGCATGTTGTTGAGATTCTCACCCGAAAGGAAATACAGCACAACCATATGCTTCTGTTGAGAAACGTTTAGTTTATAGTCTCTCCGGATTCTCGAGAGGAAACATATTTAACGCAACCCTGCGTATTAGTTGGCCTACAGACTCCCACCCTATATTTCACCTGAAGTATATTTTCCCTTGCCCGAAGTATATTTCACGCACCCTGTGCGTATCCGAGTGTCGGGGTTTCGGTTTAAAATCGGGAATCCTTCCACGAATCTATAATTAACTGTCTTTAAATGTTAAATCGTGTGTCTCTAATTGTATGTGTGTGGTATTTGTGCGCGTGCCAACAAATCTGCGTGTTCTTCAACCTGTGCCTCAAGTATCTCAACCCAACCACACCCAGTTACAATTTGGTTGGCCAACCTGCACACGACAGTGCCTTGGTATATTATTTTTATGAATCTCTCGTGTAGAATAGTTTTATTCATTACAGCGATTACACGATCAATTGAAGGATTAACGAAGTCTTGCCGCACCCTGAGTAGCCACACACAAAGCAAAGTAGCGTGTGTGGCTACTTTGCTGAGTAGCCACACACGCTTACTGTCCTGGATTGTTGAAAGCATTGTCTTTGATCTATGCCCATTGAATTGCCATGCCTGATTTATTTATTTTTTAATATTAATATAAAAATTTGTAAAATAGAAGGATAACAGGAACATATACGAATATATGCAAAAGGGAAAAATAGGAAATTATAATTAATTCATTGCAAAAAAAAAAAAAATGATAATGATTGAGCTGCCAAGAAGCGGAGTTTGCTCTGTGATACTTCAGAGAGAGACGATTAGGGAGAGAACACACACTTAGGATATTGAGAACTGTTCTAGGACGCTTTCTATTTTCAAATAGAGTGAAGTCATAAATGGGGAGGGATCTAAGAACAGAGTGACCAGTGAAAGGGATAGAGTCAACTTATTAGAGGTATTGAAGAATTATTGAATTGTAATTTGATCAATAAATAATACTACGCTTGCAAGCACCACATCAATAGTAGACAATACGATTTAAAAATGAAGTTATTAAGCATTTCTGTAGCTGTATAAAAAAATCAGTAATATATGCAAAATTTTTTTAATTTTCTTCAAAAAAACAAATACATTTAGCATAGTGAAATAAATAGAACTATATTTTGTTGCGTAAAACATAGAATTTATATTTATAGTATTGTCATATAATCGAATTGTAAATAATTCATATATGTATCAGTACTTTTGATTCAGTTTTGATTGATTCTAAATACTATATCTTGATACAATATTTCGCGACCATTAAAAATGTTCGCTTATTTAAGTATGACTCGCGCATAAATTATAGATTAATTTATTAATAAGTAGATTTGATCTAGGGGCCTAAACTAGCGCTCTGGTGCTCGGTGCAACGGGTTGTAGTCCCGGTGGTGCCATGGATGTTTTTAGTGGTTCAGAATCCACTTTAAACCGTAGGTCCCGATGTAATATGACTATAGTGCGTTGGACATAGGGCTGATAAGCCTACCCGTAAAAAGAAAACCTCTCCTGTCTCAAAATCTGCTAATAGGCAGATAGTCTTGGTCCACCTAAGGGTTGTTGAACCATTGAAGAAGATATGATCTTACCGAATAAAGTAATATTTTACAGCCATATACGACACTATGTCTGAATAACAACATTCACATAACATACAAAAGACTTTAGACCAAAAAATTGTATTCATACCATAGATTAAAATTTCTTTTCTTTTTTTTCACGTCAAAGGCTAAATTTCTCGACTACTGCGTCAATAATTCAGGTTTTCAATTGGCGACAAAACACATAGATTTTGTGTCTGGTTTTTGAAATGAAAAATTAAACTGAATGCGGCTTGCAAGTAGATGAACTAGAATTGTTAGTCTTGTGCATAAATGGATATGACTTTAAGATGGATTCCAACCAGATGCTAAGATCGCATGTTGGATAACGTCAGCCAATCAGAAGTCTGATCGTCTTCCCGATCAAGGTTTTCATTGGCTGATTATCAGCGACGTGAGAACTTAAGTATATGATGAGAATCTAAATTAAGGTAGCTGTCATTGAACATAAGTTAGTCAGAAGACTTGATATCTTTCCTACTTAGAATTCTGATTGGTTGAAGTTTCGCAACTTGCGATCATAATGTCTGGTTAGAATTCAGTTTGTATTCAGATTTTCCACCGAAAAATGAAAATTCAAGAGGTATGTAGACAGAATAGCTTTTTTTAAAAAATTATTATTATTATCGTTGATGTGGTTTGACAGCAAAGGTTAACTCTTCTATTGACGTCAGACAAATCCACACTCAGTATTAGTTGATGAATAATTTTTCCAAAAGTTTTGCATCAATAAACTAAACGCAATCCAAATTAAGAATCAAGAAAATAGAATAATCAAATAGCCGGGTGGCCTGATGGCCAATTGATATGGCTCTTATCTACACAAAAACTGTGCCCGTGACCACTGGGACGCCAGTGGGGTTTGAATGACATCAGTGTTTGACTTTAGCATTAAAAGATTTTTATACTTTTAGTTTGAATTGTCTGTTCTATACTTGTCGCAGTTCATGAGTAAATAGTGTGCGCAAGCCGCAGTGCAATGGTTTCATTACAGCTGGTGGTGAGTGTAGCTACCACATCTTATAAAATCAAGTAGATTTCATGTTGATTGTGACAGGAAGCTGTATTATTGGAGAAAGCTGTATTATTGGAGAAAAACTGGAAAAGGTTTGACTTGCCCAACAATTCTGCCTATTGGTTGTGAGACTTCCTGTCATATTCAGCATAAAATCTACTTGATTTTCAATGATGTATTGGCTACACTCGCCACTAGGTGAAATTAACCATTGCACTGCGGCTTGTACCCACTACCCATGTGCTGTAACAAAGGTAGAAGAGACATTTCAAACTAAAAGTATTCAAATCTTTACTGTCTAAAGTCGGACACTGAAGTCATCCAGCCCCATTCATGGCCAAGTGGTCACTGCGCAATTAGCGTGTAGATAATCGCCTACATTAAAACTCGCTGTCGTAGTCGCTACTTTTAGAACGTACGGTATGCAAATGCTGAACAGTTTCTGGAAGTGCACTTGGACAGCTGTGTGCTTTTCTTTAACAACCGTCCATGGGCTGTTCGCGGTATGCATGAGGCCCACCGATGCTCCACCGTCACTTTTTTACGGGGGTGAGATGTAGAGAAAAGGAAGAGAAAACATATTTTCAATACAGAAATGAAAATACACACTTTCTTCCTCAATGGCGCAACAGTCCCATGGTGGACCATGCCCTTCTACCTACTGGCAGATTCCGAAATATGAGATGTTTTCTTTTACTTTGTCAGTCATACACCCAACAACCATATTAGACCGGGACATACAGTTTTAAGTGGATTCCGAACCACTACACCAACCATGGCACCGCATGGACTCCGCATGACACGTGTATCACCGAGCGCTAATCATTCGGTCATCAGGCTCCAAATACATACTTAATAAACCTCTAATTTAATCTTCTTTAGATTCCTTGACTGATCCGTCTTCCCAGTTCCATGCCGTGAATTTAAAACTGTAACCGCGAAGGGCATGGTGGAAGTCAGTACCTCTCAAACAAAACGATAACGCTAATTGTCACGAGCCATCTAACAGTAACTGATATGCAAGTCAAAAATTCGTAGCATCTTCCTGGTAGTTTCCATTGTTCTTCGAATGGGAGGTTCCGAACCCATCTTCCGTCTGCGCACTTTCCATCTTTATTTATTTTCATTCTGGTCGTCGCTTTAAAGCGTTTAAGCACTCAGTTGCGTGACGGCCTTCCAAGCTTTAAAGGGCCGTCGATTAATATTCAAATCTCGTGGCACCAGGGGAGCACGTGTCCAACTGAGTGTCCTTGGCAGGCAGATGGGGTCAAGGACAGTTTGGGGAATGGTACACCCGGGTCGCATGGCCTTGCTGGACTCACTGGGACCAGTGACCCCTCGGTTTTGTTGCTGTTAGGATTTTTTTTTTTTTACTTTTCGCTGTCTCCTGAGGATTTGATTTGAATGTCATGTGGCCTAAGAACTGGATGAACTAGTTTATGTTTTTATTTATTTATATAAAAATTCATTCTGGACTACATGGAAAAAAAAAAAATTTTCAGACGGAATTTGAAAAGATCACGGGATTTATCACCTGGCTTTTTTATACCTTATGATTATGACGACGAAACATAATTATGTCTGACGTCTGATGTTTATGTTTCAAGATGTACAGGGGATTTTTTGTTGTTGTTTTGGTTTAGGATTTAGTGTCAGATGGGTTTGATTAATTTGATTTGTAAGGTAACGAAATGAATGTAAATCCGCTGTCTTTTTTACCATTATGGTAACTTTCCTAGAGGGACTTTTTAATTTTTAGGAAGTCTGCTTTGGCAACACTTTTTATCATATGTCGCATGTCAGAAGATAAACAAGAAGCTTGTCGTAACGAGCAGTTTTCTAAGAGTTGTGTAATGTATATTTGAGAAGCTACTTTATAACATGCTGTAAACTAAAAGTGGGCATAGAAAAGTCACTGGTTATTATTGGAATTTTGGTTTCAGGATATCTAATTATGATTTATAATTCTGGCTAAGAGGCCTGATGGCCGAATGGTTAGTACTCGGTACCTATTCTCGGTGCCGGTGGTTCGGAATCCACTTTAAATCGTAGGTCCCAGTCTAATAGGATTGTAGAGCGTTAGTGTTACTTGCGTTCGTAGCATATCTTCAAGCTATAAGGGCTAAAGGAGTAACAGCGGTTCAACCCTTGGTTATGGCATGAAGATTAACTGTCTCTGTATTGCCAGCTGCATTAGAACAATAACATAGTTCTGGCTGTATATATGGTCAAAGGATGAAGGATTATGTTTATTTGTAAGACAAAAATAAAAATTAAAACCAGAGTCGTCGATATTATGTGATAGATACTTTAAGTACTCGATGTTTCTCAGCAGGGATTAAGAGTTGACCAATAGATTTTCGCAAGATTTTTTTTTTTATGTTATTATACATATAAAAAAAATATATGGTATATTTATTATATATATATTAATATATAAATATATGATTTTTTATACGATTTCTGACTCTTTTCAGTAATTATATGTGCTGTAATCTTTAATAAAGGATTTAAAAAAATATGTTAAATGAATTCAATGACTTTTGTTGAACTCCTATTATCAAAATATTCTTCCTATACATTTTGTTTTTCATAACAAAATATGTTTTGAAGCATTTCACAATTGTATTTGCACTAACATAAAAGGTATTCTTGTGCTGTAAATTTTCTTACAAAAATAACTATAAAAGTAACTATCCTATAAAGGTAACAGCAATAAATTAACAGGTACCAAAGTATTATAGAATAACTTAAGACAAGCAAAAACACAAATTTTTAGCATAAAGATGTTTTATTTGTAATGCATTAAATCTTATTTTTTTCTTATTGATGGAGTACCTTCTATAAAATCTTTTATTGTGGATCTAAGATAGCTTTTTATAAGCCGCAGGGCTGAGATCTCAATCAGGGATAGGAGTCGACCAAAAGTTTACCGACTCCTGGAGTCGGAGTTTAAAGGAGTTGTAAAAGTCTCCTGGTTAGGGAGTCGTTAAAGGAGTCTCCTGGTCGATATAAAAAATCCAAGATTTTTTATGTCGACTGACTGTTTTTCTTAACTTATGCACTACGATCTTTGTTGTTGTTGTCGTATCCCCTGAAGTGTACAAGGGAATCAAATATCATGGTGCTCCCGTGTAATATTGGCTATGTTGATTGCCAGCTAGGGGTATAAATTCTATGCCGAGGGATGAGGGGCATTGTATGGCGGTTGCTACAGCTGGGAATCAAAGACATGATGAGAAGTCAGCATAATATCAGGACAGTTGCCACATTTTTTGTATTGATTAGATAATTATTAAGGTAATACATTAGGTAATTCTCTTTTAAGTTTGTTTGATGCCCATTGACTGATGAAGACAAGATTGGTTTTATTAAGTAATATTAGGGAATTATTAAGGTAAGCTATAATAATCCAAAATTATTAGGTAGATTAAGTAATGTTGTTGTCGTATCCCCAGAAGAGTACAAGAAAATCAAATATCGTGGTGATCCCGAATAATATTGGCTATCTTGTTTGCCAGCTCGGAGAATAAATCATCTTCCGAGGGATGGGCCAGACAATGCATTGCGACTGCAACAGCTGGGTAATCAAATACATGATGAGATGTAAGCTGGACATGGAGCATTTTTTAACGCCATCAGCAGAAAGTTTCCTATTTTTGTGGTGCTTCATCCTTAATCTAGTAAGAGTAGTAGTTGTTTTACTGTCTATATTTAATTTCTGTAATTTGGTATTTAGTTTTCATCTTAAAAGAAATTATAATTAGATTTTACCAAGGCGTTTGCATCTGCAAGAAGTAGGAATAGCAATCTGACCCAGATTTCTGGCATTCTTCGCCCAAAGAGTTTGCAGATTATTTGAATGTGTGGCTGATTCGGTAGGTGATCACTATCGTATGGGCCTAAGGATACATAAAAGGTGATATCTATGATAGATGTCCATGCTGGAAATGGTAAGATCAACCAGCAAGGTAGGAGAATGTGTTATAAGAGTAGGATTTGTTCGAAATATTGTTCATAATACAACCAATAAACATATCGGAGTCGATCAGCGATATATCTCTTCATCCTTTTTTCTTGTGAGAGAAGCAGCTGTTTTTCTGTCGACATTTAGTTCTGTAAATACTATGACCTTTAATAACGGATTTAAAAGAGTACGTTAAATAAATTCAATGACTTTCATTGAACTCCTATATCTTTAAAAACAGTTTTTTCATAACAAAATATGTTTAATAACCTTAAAAGTGTAGTATTTGCACTATTTTAAATGATATTCTAAATTTGCTTACAAAAAAACAATATATCTTATAAAAATGGCAGTACTAAATTGACAGGTACCAAATAACTGCAAAAGAAAATTGCTATATTTGTAAGTATTGTATTTTTGTATATATTGCTATATTTAAGCGCTATATTTGTTCTACATTAACTCTTACTCCTTAAAAAAAATGGTTTCTATAAGCTTCTATACTCGTTGGTTGTTGGTCTAAGATGACTTTTCATATGACACAGTGCTGATAAGTCTCTCAACACTTACTTGGTATGCTGGAAAAAAAAAGCAACAAATGACTTTGTACTTTTTGTACAATTGAATGGCCACCTTAATATTTAATTTTAACATCAGTTACACTTGACTCGTGGCTCAGTGGCAATGTGCACCGCTGGTGAGTGTTAGGTGTGAGGTTCCATCCGCTGGTGGCATTGTTGTAGAAATTGTTTCAAAAACGAGGAATCACGATAGCGTTTGGGATGTTCAACCTCTTGCCTCGTGAGTCAGACTGCTTGGTGAGAATTTTCCGAGTTTTCTCCCATACGTTACTCTAATGCAAAGTAGAACCAAGAGCAGACATACAGCCAAGTGAGACTTCTACGTACGGGTGCTCCATCACAACAGAAGCTGTCCTCCTTTCCACCATCCATGAATAGACTACTCATGGGATGTCCGCCCCGCACTGCAGGAACTAAATATTAAAGACGACACGTTAATTTCTAAAATTTTGAAAAACTAAAAGTTATTTTATAAAAATGTTGGGAGTCTGATTTTTAAACCTAATATTGATCATTTGGGATAATTAAGTACCCTCCAGTTTAAATAAGGTAATTTCAATTAAACCCAAAGTGTTTTGTATTCGGTTATTGTATTACTAATATCTGAATTGCTTTTGGAATTTTATTAAGTCAAGAAATTGCTTTCTAAGTTAAAGTTAATCTCTAATCTCTATTATCTCTTTCTTTAAAGAATCGTAAAGTTTTTGAAATATTAATCTCTTTCTTTTGTAAGTTTTTAGGTTGAAAGTCTAGAAATTAATGTTGCTTAACTGTTAATTAAACGCTGTAGCATGTCTAATATCTTAAATGTGGTGAAATCTTTGCGATATTGTTACAATTTTCCGAAAAATAGGTGAAAACTTTTAGAGTCATGATTCTTTAATTGCTTTATTTTTCAATATAGATTGTATATTTCGACATTTTATGTCGTTTCATTTATATTCATTATTTTTGTATCAATTTATATTTTTTAACCTTGTGGAAATTTAAAAAAAATATGGATTGTAACTTAAAAAAATATTTTAATTTGTATGACGGATTAATTTTTTTTTTTTAATTAAATTTCTTTATAAGTAATATAAGCTGGCATTGACTTGTTTAAATTGCTTAAAAGAAAATTTTAATTAAATTCCCCAAATTACTACTTGTGAAATTTTTGTTTTGTTTTATTAATCAACAAATGGTCTAGTTGTTGCCAATTAGATCACCATTGTTAATTATAATATATAAAAATTTATGAATTTCTAAAGTACATGACATTCAAAACCAGTTATTTTTCAATTGAAAAGTAATTCTTACATGCATTTTTTAACATTTATCTACCAGTTCTCTAACCTAATTTCAAAGTTTTAAATTATTTTAATTGTTTAAGGTTACATTGCGTATTTCCGTGTTTTTGCTATTGTTGGTAATGGTGTTTCTATTTATTTCAAATTGCTATGAGTAATTCTTAGACAGCATTTTTTCCCAATATATTTTTCTGATGCAGCCATATTGATTCACTGTTATCCTTTGATTAAAAAGATAGAAACACCAAATAATCATTAAATTTACGCATCTGTCATAAAGGCTAAAGTTCACGTAACATCATTTTAATTATTAAATTAACTAATTATAGAATAATTAAATTATTTATACTGTAAATTATTATTATAAATTATTATTGCTACTGTAGTGTGCAGGTTGAGTAACCCGATTGTAACTGGGTGGTATTGGGTTTAGATACTTGAGGCACAGGTTGGAGAACTCACAGTTTTATTGACACACACATAAATTCCACACACTTACAATTAGAGACATATTCTATTTGACACATTTAAAGACATATAATGATAGATTCGTGGAAGGATTCCACTTTTAATTCAAAAACCCAATACTCGGCTACGCCCAGGGTGCACAAAATATGCTTCCTCTCCGCGTGAGAGTCTGTAGGTCAACTAATAATAAGATGCGCTAAATATATTTCCTCTCGGTATGGTTTGGTTTGTCGCTCTACGGTCATTTTATGTACACTTTAGGCTAATTAGGCCAATATCTACAGTTTAACGTGGAACCACTCCCTCTTGGGATGAGGGACTGCAAACTATACATTTCTCAGCGGCAGCGCAAGATGCGCTGTACTTTCTCTCGGGTGAGAGTCTCGAGGCCTACTTTTTCCTGAACGCCACAAGGAGCGCTCTTATCATTTTTTAGGAGCAAGCATGGTTACGCTATTAAATTTAAATAGATGAATATCACTGGAATGAAATAACATATATACACTAAACAGATTTTCAGAACGAAGAAAGCTGGAAAAGAAAAAAAAAAAAAACTTTTTTATGGGAAATTATAAACAATCAGAGCATGGCACTTTACGTAACATTAAAACCGTAAAAATTTGTTTAGTGCATAATTATATAATATAACAATATGTCGATTAAGCAATATGATGTTTATCACTATTTTACAAATTTGGCGAAAACGTGCATAGACAGTTGGCGTTATTGGCATGGATTTGGATGATAACATAATGTATATTATTTTTATTTATGTCACTTTTTCCGTGTTTATATAAAAAAAGTTCTTTATCCTTTTTCCCCTTTCTGTTTATATGATTTCAAAATTGGCAGAAATCAGCATATTTTATCTGAAATGTTTTCAGTTCAGATGAATGTTGGAGCTACAACTTTAAATTATGTTTGTCGCCAAATGTCAAGCTGATAAGGATAACTCTGGAGTTATGAATACTGAAACTTAAATCAATTGTACTACATTTTCACAACAATAATGAACATTAATCAACTCATTCGTTTGTATAAAAAGCAAATAAATAAGTCAGTTGTTTATTTTTAAAAGACTAAATATTTATTTTCTTCCTTTGCATTCAAAAGCAGAGTGGTGATCTTTAATCTATTCTGAATCCTTGGACCTATACCAAACTGGACGTATACCAAATGAATGTTTACCATAAGAAATAAATAGATAAAATAAAATTCTAAAATACATAAGTACATAAGCAATTAGATGAAATACATGTATGAATAAAAATTTGCCAAAATTAATTTTCTGTCTCTTTTCCCTGTTTGGACATTATGGAAGATCATATTTGACATTTACTAAAAATCTGTACCGTAGAATTTTGCTTATGACTTTTCCTCAGAATGTTCTTGAAATATGACATTGTCTGTTCATTCATTAATGTAATGTTATTTCGATTCGTTTGGGCTTTCTTGACGTGTTACCTCTCAGCAATGCTTTTGACATCCATATATTTAGCAAAGAGTTTGACAAACGATACTTTTGGATAACAATCAGGACGTATATCAAGTTGACTTATTCGAAAGCAGACGTATACCAAATAACTTTTGCGTATAATCAGGACATATATCAAGTTGGACTTATTCCAAAGTGGACGTATACCAAATAATATTTTCTCGTACAATCAAGATGTGTATGAATTTGGACTTATTCCAAATCAGGCATATACCAAATAATATCTTTCGCTTACAATCAGAACTTATATCAAATTGGACTGATTCCAAAGCGGACGTATAGAAAAGGAAATGTTTCGAGTACAATCAAGACGTATATCAAATTGAACCTATTTTATGCGAACTTATACCGAATAAATTATTTCGCGTACAATCAGAAAATGTATCAAGGACTTAATCTAAAGCGGATGTATGCGAAATAAGTTTTTGTGTACAGCAGGACGTATATCAAATTGGATTTATTCCAAAACGGACTTATATTAATAATATATTTCGCTTACAATCCGAACGTATATCGAGTTGGACATATTCTTAAGCGTATACGGAACAATCAGGAAGTATATCAAGTTAGAATTATTCCAAAAGTGGACGTATACGAAAATATCACTGTATATATAACTCACCACACACATATGGGTTTTTATTTTTGACACGACCTTATGAGTAGAACTTCCACCTCTTAGTACGCTAAATACTCTCATCTTATGAACGAGTTATTTCAATCAAACAATTCTTGTTTTTTATATGTGAAAATTGAACGAATCAGAAAAAACAGTGCCCATTTTTTTATGTGTATTTGTTGCTCATCAATCTCTTTTAAAAAGCATTGTATTTTTAAATGAACTTTCCGTTTCCGTTTCGCAAAGATAAAGAAAAAAATCCACTACTCAATCGAAACAATCCTCCATTGATTGTGAGAAGTTCTACACATGATTGATTTTCCTTATTGTAATATAGCATATGGCATTACATTGCTTTGAGATTTGTCTACAATATACCCCATCTGGTATTTGATTGCGTGGGATATTCAGTTTCTTATCAATCAATAATTTAGAAGCAATAATAAACAAGTAATATAAAAAATTGTTTTTTAAGTCAATTCCTACTTTTTTTTTCACTCTATTGCAGAAAAGTCCTTTATAAATGAATTTCATTCATTTTTTCTAAGTTTATCTGGCGTCCTCTATTGGTAGATACAGGCAACTTAAACCTAAAAAAAAACTAAAATTATTTGAATTAAATTTAATTTTACTGAATTAATATTTGAAAAACTGTATTCACATCCAGTGTCATCCACTACAAGTTCAAAAAAATGTATTTGAACTGGAGTGGATGAATAAAAAGTATTTTATGAACGATTGAAAATTTGAACAAGATATATATAGGGAGAGTGTGAGCTAATAGAAGGAATTGAAATAAGAGATTCGTCCGTCAGGAAGGTCCTTATGTAATATATTGGGTTGATGCATAATTATCAGGCTTTTTTTTGACGTGCTATATTTTAAGCTTAACAAATCAAATAAATAAATTCATAGCTTTACAAACCAAATTTAAAAATTACATGGTGATCGTGTTTGCTGAAAATGCGTTGGTACTTTTCCGTTAACTAGGCCCTCATTTCGCCAACATCAAATTTTTCTTTTCTTGGCAACGACGCCACAAACAAGCAATACAAAAAATTTCGTGAATAAAACAACTCATTTTCATAAAAGTAATAACGCATTTCATTTAAAATTATATTTATGCCCACTCGTGGCTCAGTAGCAGTAGGGCGGAGGATCCATCCGTTAGTGTATTTGTTGTAGACACTGTTTCAAAAAACGATGGCATTTGTGATGTTCTGCATCTTGCCTCGCGAGTCAGACTACCTGGTGGGAGTTTTCCAGGGTTTCTTCCGTGAGATACTTAAAGGCTGTTAAGTAGTTACACCTTAAATCCTCCCGGAAGGCACTGCCCTACTCAGAACCAAGTCAGACTTCTATATACAGGTGCTACATCACAACATAAGCTGTTGCTGCCCCTCTTTTCCACCCTTCCGTGAGAACACACGGGTTCATGGATTTGGCGGGTCTAGATTAGGGGTGCCAAATGATCTTGCGGGCCACTTTGCAAATGCATCAGAATTCCGCTGGCCTCATATAAAATTATAGATCCCCATGTTAGATTTATAACCGCTATAAACATTTTTATATTCATATTACAACCTGTTGTATTAGATGTTCAAAGATGTGCGTGCATCATGAGTTCGCAGAATATAATTTAATTATTCTGCGAACTCATCAATAAAACAGTCAATATCTGTCCTCTATTCGCAAGAATATGATTTTAAAATCAAAAGTTAATTTTTCTTTAATTTCGGTAGTTTTTTTTCTTGTAATTTCGGTAGTTAATTTTTGAATAGATGGATGCATACATCATGTATTTTTTTAATACATTGAGTTTCGCTACTTTGACCAAATTTTTACAAATTTTTACCTACTTTGACTTCTAAAATAAATATATTGTGGCAAAGTGTGATACATCTCGCGGGCTGGAAAAATGTGCAAGGCGGGCCGCATGTGGCCCGCGAGTTGGCCACTCCTGTTCTAGACTTATAAACATAAATATATTGTATTATTTATGTTTTTGGGCAGTCTTGACCGAACATAAACGTCTCGACCACTTTCAAAAATAAATAAATAATAAATGCGTATTCATTTGCACTGATAAGAGATACTTATTTTACTTCTTGGACCCATTCGTACTTGTTAAGTCTTCATTGGACAATGGAAGAGATTCTTCCTTTGTGTTTACCAACACACATGCGTCTGAACTTGAGACGGTCGTGCATCTGTGTGGCGGGCAAACGTGATACTCCTGTCATTTGCATAAGGCCAAGGGCAGCGACATGCCACTGCTGAAGGAAGGCGAGCTGCAAATGTCTGCCTTGCCTACGGTACTCCGCACGTAGAGAGAGAAAAAAAGAGAGTATGAATTCTTGAGTGATGGATTGCATTGCATACTCAAATGGCAAGTACAATGTTATTAAAGGAGACACTGGCCTCTTATTGAGTTCTGTTGGACTGATTTCTGATAAATCTGGAATTAGTGCGGTTAGTGGTAAGTTTTGATTTGATGGAAGCGATTATTGAGGAATGTTTGGTATAATTTATTCAGTTTGTAGGAAGCAATGGCTTAAGTTGCTAGTTTCTAAAACTAGTATTTGTTTTTGGAATCAATTCAGAGTGAAGAATGATTGGGAATTAATTTCTTCGGATCATTCTTTATCTATCTCTCGAAAAATAGCGATCAATCTATATAGATAATTGATGGATTACAAATTAATTGCTTTAAATGGTGAATGTCAAAAAATGAACCGTGATTTCTACCCAGTGAGGTGACTCTTAGAACTACTAATACTACACCACACCACTGTGCCTAGAGCATCACTGTGCCCCTTTTACAGTTTGGGGGGAGAATCCACCAATCTGGTGCCACGGTAAGTTTCGATTTGTTGGAAACGATTAGTGAGAAATGTTGGGTGTGATTTATTCCTTGTCTCAGTCTATAGGAAGCAATGATTTAAATTGCTAGTTCGTGAAACTAGTATTTGTTTTTGGAATCGGATTGATGGAGTGATCTTGTCATCTAAATGAATGATTGGGAAATGATTTCTAATAAATTTCTCGCCGCTGTACATTCAGATCATTCTTTATATATCACTAGAAAAATGAACCATCAATCTATATAGATAATTGATGGATTGTAAATTAGTTGCTCTACATGGTGAATATCAAAAATTTATCAGTGATTTCAACCCAAGGAGGTGATTCTTAAAATGGATTATATTAAAAAATTTACTACGCACTTTTCTATTGAAATTTTCTAGATGATGGCGAATTGGCTACCGATCTGACCCTTGGTACCACAAGCTTCAAGTGCGAATCCTGGCTTGTGGCATGGATGTTTATTGTTGGTTCGAAATCCACGTTAAACTGTAGGTCCCGGTCTAATTAGCTCAAATGTAGACGAAATGACTGTAGAGCGACAAACCAAACCAAATCTAGATGTAATTTACCTGATGTTTTTGATTAATGATTTGCGTTTCGGCCAAAATAGCGATGACTCCCACTTCCGTACAGTACTAATAATTATCATTTCCCCCTAATTAGCCTTATCCTTGATTTTGGAAGTAATATAAGAACTAAATTCTACACCATAAGCTAATAGATATCTGATGATCTATTATGTTTCAGAGTCGCTCTATAGTCTAATTATTTTCTTACTGTTATTCCCTGGATCATTTTTCCTTTCGAAGTGGAGTAAAAGTATACTATTATTTTTACGATTGCCGGACACAATGAACGAGCAACAAATTCAACTTCATCCAAGAGGAACCACTTACACCCTACGTTAATCGTTCTCAAGGGTGCCCTGGTGCGCCGTAAAAGATTTCCAGATGGGCCCTGGGATATTCCATAAAGTATATCCCCAGATATAAAAATAAGTATAGTTACCCTTTTTCTTATCGGGTTTTTTTTATTTAGAGACAGCTTTCATTACAAACAACTAACCTTTCTGTTTGCTTTCTTCTTTCTTCCCATAAAAAGTGTTCAAACTGTTAGCCGCTTGCTAGCGACTAGTTGTGTCAGGATGTAATACCAATCTCTCTTTTTATTTATATTAGTTCATTTACACTATTAGTATATACATACACATAGCACCCTGTGCCTCTTCTACAATAGCATTAATAATTAAAAACTAAGAATCGGTCCCTGACCGTCTGTTCCGTTCTGACGCTCCTAGCGTTCTCCTCGTCGACTCAAAAAATCTAACCGCATGTACTTGCTATACTGGACCACACAGTTACGGTCACAGTTACTGGTCACAGTCGCGACCTCTCGCGGCTATATAATAATAATTTAGCCTTACAAAACAGAGGTAATGCTTCCAAAAGATTTCCGGGAAACTACGAGCTGTAACTTTTGTGGTTAGATACTAGAAGTGTTAGCTTTTATGTGATTTTTAATGTTAAAAAAAATGTCCTCTGACAGTCCATCGTGTATAAGTAATAATAAGTGAAGTTTACCATTTGAATATAAAATTGTCAAACGTTATTACACATTAGCGTTAGTTCTTCACATAGACTGTGGTTTGAAGTTTGATTTTGTCGCTCTACGGTCATTTTGTGCACACTTCAGGCTAATTAGACCTACAGTTCAACGTGGATTTCGAATCACTAGCACACATCTATGCCACAGCCAGGATTTGAATCTGAAGCATGTGGTGCGGAATCAGAAGCAATCGGCATCCAGCCGCAGTAGTCTGTGGAGGTGACCATCTGGATGTAAAATTGTGAAACATTAGTACACCTTCACGTTAGTTCTTCACATAAAAAGTCTCCAAACAGAAATAATACTTTAAAGAAAGTTTCCGAGAAATTAGGATTATTCCGAGAAATTAACTTCCATTTTTGGTACTAGGAACGTTAGCATCTATGTGATTTACAATGTTAAAAAAAATTTCCTCTAAGACTCTTCCGTGTGTAAGTAATTGCCCATTTGGATATAAAATTGTGAGGAGTTAGTAGCGGATTCTTGTTTGTCAGAAATTTGTGTATAGCGCGCTTACAATTATTTGTAGGTTTTAAAATGCTCCGCGACTTCAAAAGAAATTCGATTTGGCTCCGTGTCACTGAAGAAAGTGGACAGTGCATAAAGTATATTTGCATAAAAATATTATTTAAAAATTTTAATTTTAAGTCGGTTCTTTTAATTCATTGAATTATTATTCTTGAAAATCTTTGTCAGTTAATTGTACTTTGCATTTTATATTATTTCTTTGATCTCATTTTCATCTGACGGAAATTCTTTAAAATTATTAACAATAGCTTTGCAGCGTACTGCTTTTGCCTAAACTTTTACCATTGCGCAAATTAAATGGAACAAACTAAATATAATGAGTATGCTCAAATGGCATTCTTCAAATCCTGTGCACAAAAGTTTACTGTAGCAGCATATATAATACTACGTGATAAAATAATAACTCGTTTTGCTGAATTCGAGCTGGAATAATGGCACTTTACTTAATTATAATGGTTGCCATTTTTATTATTCGACTTCACAAACGCATAAAGAAAAACAAATACAAGTTTACCAAACACAACACAAAGCATCAAACATTTTCCCAAAGTTAAAAAGAGAAAAACAAAAAAGCATGCAGTTTTCGTGTATCATAAATCAGTGCAAACTATTTTCGTAATGGTTAATTTTCAATTAAGTTCGTAATTTTTAGTTAATTTTTTTTAATTTCATATTTTTGCAATTGTTACCGTGCCAACACAGTTTGAACAGATTATTTTGCTTGATGATTTATTTATGTAGACGAAACAGTAGCCAAATATTACAGCCATTATAGGGCTTTTATCTTCTCGCAGAAATGAATGTGGCCCGCAACCTCATACGGCTTAAGTTTGGCTTTGTCACTCTGCGGTCGGTTTTTGCATACTTTAAGGCTAATTAGACCAGGACATTTTAACGTGAATTCCGACCCACTACTACTACACCACGTCATATCACTGTGCCTAGAGTTTAATTGTCCCTTACTGTTTGGAAATGATATGGGTAAGAAGTCTGATTGGGCTATGTGACGTTCTACGATCATAAGAGACGGGGATCATATGAAAGTGGATTCCGAACCACTCACAAACATCCATGCTACCTCCATGATTCGAACCTGGAGCCAGTGGTACCAAATGCCAGAGCGCTAGCCATGGCCATCAGATTGTCATACGGGAGTATCTTAATAAAGTACAAAAAAACCACTTTTTTGCAAAATTTTAGCAAAAAAATACCATGTATATGTTAATTTTAATTTTCGTCAATGTTTCATAGTCTATTTTAGCATTAGCATCAACGAAAAATCTGCAATTAACATTATTTAAAAATTTTAATCTGAACATAATGTGTTCTTTTAATTCATTGAATTATTATTCTTGGAAATAATTGTCAGTTAATTGTATTTTTGCATATTATACTATTTTTTGTCTCATTTTCAACTGATGGAAATTCTTTAAAATTATTAACAACAGCTTTGTAGAGTACTGCTTCTGACTAACATTTTATCATTGAAGAAATTAAATGGAACAAATTAAATATAATGACTATGCTCAAAATGGCATTCTTCAAAAGTTTACTGTAGCAACATAGTATGTGATAAAATAATAACTCGTTTTGTTGAATTCAGGCTGGAATAATGGCACTTTTACTTAATTATAATGGTTGCCGTTTATTATTATTCGACTTCACAAACGCCTAAAGAAAAAAACAAATGCAAAGTTCACAAAACATTGTATCTTGTATTTACCAAACAAAACACAAAGCATCAAGCATTTTCCCAAGGTTAGAAAGAGAGAAAACGAAAAAGCATGCAGCCATAAATCAATGCAAACTATTTTCGTAATGGCGGGCAATTGTTACACTTTGAAAGAGATTATCTTGCTTGGTGATTTATTTATGTAAGCGAAATAGTAGCCAAATATTATAACCATTATAGTGGTTTTATCTTCTTGCAGAAAATAATGTGGCCCGCAACCTCATGCGGCTTAGGTTTGGTTTTGTCACTCTACGATCGTTTTTTTGCACAATTTAACCTAATTAGACCAGGACCAACATTTTAACGTGAATTCCGACACACTAATACACCACATCACTGTGCCTTGAGTTGTGTTGCCGCTTTATTGTGTGGGAATGATATGGGGGGAGAAGTCTGATTGGGCTCTGTGATGCTCTACGATCATATTAAATGGAGACCATATGAAAGTGGATTCCGAATCACTTACAAACATCTATGCCTCCGCCATGATTCGACCAATTGGCCACCGGGCTGTCGTACGTGCTATAAGTGTTTAGATAAAGTAAATAAATACACTTTTTACAAAATTTTAACTAGAAATACTTATATATATATTAATTTTAATGTTTATGTTTCATAGCCTAATTTAACAATAGTATCAACAAAAAATTTGCATAAAAATATGATTTAAAATTTTTAATTCTGAATATAGTCGGTTCTTTTTAATTCATTGAATTATTCTTCTTGAAAATCCTTGCATTTTATACTATTTTTGGTTCTCATTTTCAACCAATGGAAATTCTTTAAAAGTATTAACAATAGCTTTGTAGCGTACTGCTTTTGACTAAAATGTTATCATTGAAGAAATTAAATGGAACGAACTAAATATAATGAGTATAGGCTAAAAATGGCATTCTTCAAATCGTGCCCACAAAAAGTTTACTGTAGCAGCATATATAATACTACGTGATAAAATAATAACTCGTTTTGCTGAATTCGAGCTGGAATAATGGCACTTTACTTAATTATAATGGTTGCCATTTATTATTATTCAACTTCACAAACGCATAAAGAAAAAACAAATGCAAGTTTACCAAACATTGTATCTTATATTTTACCAAACACAACACAAAGCATCAAACATTTTCCCAAGGTTAAAAAGAAGAGAAAAACGAAAAGCATGCAGTTTTCGTGTATCATAAATCAATGCAAACTATTTTCGTAATGGCGGGCAATTGTTACCGTGCCAACTCACTTTGAAGAGATTATCTTGTTTGATGATTTATTTATGTAGGCGAAATAGTAGCCAACTATTATAATCATTATAGCGGCTTTTATCTTCTCGCAGAAAAGAATGTGGCATGGTTATTTTGGACAGCTGGATTTTTTTCTTTTTTTTTTTTTTTAGTGTTTATTATGTTTTTTATTTGTATACAAGGAAGTATGAATTATTACCCTTTGTAGGTCAAAATAATCAAAGGAGTATGAGTGTTAAGAGTAATTTATAAGTTTTCATTATTTATTGAATTAAAATATATGTGTGTGTGTGTTTTTTTTAATTTATTTACTAAAATGGCACGGAAGTCGACCAAAGAAGTCGAATTTTTTAATAAAATTAAAACCAGTACCGTCTTTACCATATGATAAATACTTACAATACTCGTCGCTTTTTTAGCAAGAGAGTTGACCAAAAAATTTCCGATGGATTTATATATACACTCTCATGTCCATAAATTAAGGATAATGAAGTTCAGGCAAAGAAAGAGACAGAAGCAAAACAAATTTTACTTATTTGTAAAGACTATTTATTAAACAAAAAAAGGAAAAGAGCAAAAAAAGATGCTATATGTTTGACATAATTAATAAAATTGCGATTTTTACCCCTGGAGCAAATTTCAAAAAAAAGAACCTATTGACAAAAAACAGTATGACACGGTTAGTATGATGGTTAATATGGAGTATGTCTCCTGACGATGCAATACAGGCCTTACAACGCCTAGGCATGCTGAGTATCAAATTATCAATCTTATCTTGGGGAATATTACACCACTCATGAAGCGATGCCCTCCGAAGTTCCGGTTGACAGGTGGTAGGGGGTTGACGGGCTGCAATTCGTCGGCCAAGCATATCCCACACATGCTCTATTGGATTCAAGTCCGGTGAGTATGTTGGCCAATCCATATGGGTGATATCCTCCAATTGAAGACATTCGTCTACAATGTTTGCACGGTGAGGACGGGCGTTGTCATCCATAAACAGAAATTCAGCACCCATGGCGCCCCGAAACAAATTTACATATTGTTCCAGAATGACATCCCGATAGATGTGGCCTGTCATCGTTACACTCTGAACATGCAGGTCACTCTGGACGATTCCAAGTTTTTCGGATACTTCCAGCTGGGTACGTTCACATTCCAGTCGTCCTGATAATTCTACCACGTAAAAAATCATCCAAATGCTTCCTTTGTGCCATAACTATGCGGTTATTGCACTGAAAGGCTTTTAAAGCGCTTGTGAACAATTTTACTTTTTTGCCACCATTCCTTATATACTCTCTCTCTTACACTCTCGTCATTGTGACGTACTATCCGCTCCATCTGGTGGTTTCCTGTAATTTGCATATTCTTCTTCAAGATGTGTGTGATAATTCTACAGGTGAAATTTTTATTTTAGAGTTCAATTTCTGTGTGATTCTGAATTATCCTTAATTTATGGACATGAGTGTATATATATATATATATATAAAAAGAAATAATAGATTTAAAAGAATATGTGAAAACAAATTCAATGATTTCATAACTATGAAAGTATTTTTCCACATAGCAAAATGTGTTTTTCATCTTATAGCATTGCATAGTATTTTCTCTAACTTAAAAGATATTATTGTACTATAAGTTTGTTTTAAATATAGCATATATCTTATAAATGTAACAGTAAAGTAAGTATTGTAGAATAGCTTTTTAGACAAACAAGAGAAAATTGCATGTTTTAAGCTCAAAGATGCTATATTTGTGATGTTTTTGAATCTTATTGAAAGAATACCTTCTATAAGATCTTCATTCGTTCATTTTTCTTCTATAGATCGTTTTAATGTACTAAAAAGATCCACTTGAGTCGGAATTTTTATACCGTCTCACCACTGATGTACTATGATCTTTAACAATGGATTTAAAAGAATATGTGAAAATACTACATATATATATATATATATATATATTCATTATACTTATATTACATATAATAATATCGACTCATCTTTTTCTACAAGAGAGTGGACCAAAATATTTCGACGAATTTATACATAATGAGTCGGAAATTGTTATACCGATTCCCAATTCTTTTTCGTAATCATATGTACTATTATTTTAAATAACGGATTTAGAAGGTACCAAAGTATTATAGAATAACTTTAGACAAGCAAAAGTACAAATGTTGACCATAAAGACGCTATTTTTAATGTATTAAATCTTATTGA